>JAXCGZ010000303.1:0-87745 GCA_037179515.1 Halocaridina rubra
TCTCTCTCTCTCTCTCTCTCTCTCTCTTCTCTCTCTCTCTCTCTCTCTCTCTCTCTCTCTCTCTCTCTCTCTCTCTCTCTCTCTCTCTCTCTCTCTCTCTCTCTCCCCAACACTCTATTCCACCCAACCCCCCACACTCTCTTTGTCCCAGCCAACTAGGGAGGGGCACTGTACACAGTTATTAAAGTAAATAAACCAACAGATGTACAAACAATGATGAGCCCTTAATAATATTAATAATAATTATAATAATAATAATATTGATGATGATAATAATCTCCACAATCATCATCAAAGGAAAATTATTGTTGCCAATAATAATAATAATAATAATAATAATAATAATAATAATAATAATAATAATAATAATAATAATAATAATAATAAGAAGAAGAAGAAGAAGATCTAAGGAAAATGATTGGAATAGACATCATGAAAGTAATGCAGAGGTATATTCAAACCCAGCAGAGAACTAGAGATTCATTACACATCTTATAATCCCTTCACATCTGACAGGTCATTACACTCTCCATCTCAGTTTCTCTTTACAGCCTGATAAAGGCTGTTTTATTTTATAATTTTTTGGCCCATCCTGGTGTCACAACAATCTTAATATTTCGCCCCCCCAAAAAAAAAATCGCGATACAGTGAATTTGCGAGAGGTGAATCGCGATAGAGCGAGGGATTACTGTATATATATATATATATATATATATATATATATATATATATATATATATATATATATATATATATACAGTGCTCCCCCGGTTATTCACGCTTCTTGGTTCGCGTTCTCACTGTATCGCGGTTTTTTTTTTTGATAAATTATTATTTTATTTTATCTGTATATGCAAAAATATTAAAATATAAAAAAAAAATGCATAGTATTTAATTTTTTGATAAAAAAAAAACATATTTCAATATCTAATTGATAAAAATAATATATTTCCCAGCCTACGAATAATAAAACAGTAAAAAATAGTAAAAGACATAAATTTAGATAGATAGATAGATAGATACGTTTATTGACCACCTCCTTTGAAAAGTACAGTATAATCTTTACAAAAGGAATATTTGGTCCAAATTACAATGAATAAATGCAATAGATTTTGTACAATCATCAAATAAGTAAATGAATTTTAAATTAATATACATTGTACTAATAACTGAATGATATACGTACGTACAGTATAACTCACATTATTGTATTATGCGAAATAGTGTTTGATAGCGTACAATGTATTGGGGTCGCAGCTACGTGATCTAGCATATATATTTATATTTCCAGTAGTTTCATGATTTCTTTAATAAAAAAACGTATTTATTAGCTAAGAATAATAAAACAGTAAAAAACATAAACACTAACAGTATTGCAACATGTAAAATACGATACCGCTATCAGCGTTTTGGACAAAGACTCGTTCAGTCTAACTCACGTGTGCGCCGTTCACGTTGTGCTTATTAAACGTTTTGCTTGTTTTCGATAGCGTACAATGTATTGGGGTCGCAGCTACGTGAGCTAGCATATATATTTATATTTCCAGTAGTTTCATGATTTTATTGATAAAAAAACGTATTTCTTAGCCTAAGAATATTAAAAGAGTAAAAAATAGTAAAAAACATAAATACTAACAGTATTGCAACATGTAAAATACAATACCGCTATCAGCGTTTCGGACAAAGGCTTCCAACATCTTCCGTTGTCTCGCCTCACTCGTGTGCGCCATTCACGTTGTGCTGATTATTATTAATATGTTTTGCTTCTGATTTTTTTACTCGCATATTTTAACCTTTGCAATGCCTCCCAAGCATCCTTCATCTTCTAAGGCTTCTTGTAGTGAGCCTAAGTGGCAAAGGAAAATGTTAACCATTGTAGATAAAGTGAAACTCTTAGATATGTTGAAAGAAGGAAAAAAGTTTGTGGATGTCGGCCGCTATTTTACGTAAACGTAAAAATTATTGTAAAATACTGTACCTATGTATGTCAAGTCATCATCACCTCATTCACGGTAAGCTTTCCTATCACTCTCATAAAAAATTACGTTGCTTGCTGTTATTTATAATGTAATGGGTGTTTTTTTAACAGTACAGGGAGGGTTAATACAGTGTAAGCGTAAAAATATATTAAAATATATATGTACATATAGGCTGATCCTACTCCACGGATTTCCGGGTTCGCGCCGGGTCCCGGAAACGAACTACCGCGGTATGGGGGGTAACACTGTATATATATATATATATATATATATATATATATATATATATATATATATATATATATATATATATATATATATATATATATATATATATATACTGTGTTGCCTCACTTATCGCGGTAGTTCGGTTCCAGGACCCACCGCGAACCAGGAAATCCGCGAAGTAGGATCCGCCTATATGTACATAGATATTTTAATATATTTTTACGTTTACACTGTATAAACCCTACCTGCACTGTTAAAAAAACACCCTTTACATTATAAATAACAGCAAGCAACGTAAATTTTTATGAAGTTGATAGATAAAATTACAGTGAATGAGGTGATAAAGACGTGACATACATATCATTTACAATTATTTTTTCGATTACGTACTGTATAAACCCTCCCTGCACTGTTAAAAAAAAACACCCTTAACATTATAGATAACAGCAAGCAACGTAAATTTTTATGAAAGTTATAGGAAAACTTTCCGTGAATGTGATGATGACGTGACATACATACTCATTTACAATTATTTTTTCGTTTACGTACTGTATAAACCCTCCCTGCACTGTTGAAAAAACACCCTTTACATTATAAATAACAGCAAGCAACGTAAATTTTTATGAAAGTGATAGATAAAATTACGGTGAATGAGGTGATAATGATGTGACATGCATACTCATTTACAATTATTTTTTCGTTTACGTACTGTATAAACCCTCCTGCACTGTTAAAAAAACACCCTTTACATTATAAATAACAGCAAGCAACGTAAACTTTTATGAAAGTGATAGATAAAATTACGGTGAATGAGGTGATAATGACGTGACATACATACTCATTTACAATTATTTTTTCGTTTACGTACTGTATAAACCCTCCCTGCACTGCTAATAAAACACCCTTTACATTATAAATAACAGCAAGCAACGTAAATTTTTGTGAAAGTGATAGATAAAATTATGGTGAATGTGATAATGACGTGACACACATACTCATTTACAATTATTTTCTCATTTACGAACTGTATAAACCCTCCCTGCACTGTTAAAAAAACACCCTTTACAATATAAATAACAGCACACAACGTAAATTTCAAAAAAAAAAATGAAAATACTGAAAATTTTTTTTTTCAATATTTTAATATTTTTGCGTATACCCATAAAATAAAATAATAATTTATCAAAAAAACCCGATAAAGTGAGAACGCGAACCAAGAAGCGCGAATAACCGGGGTAACACTGTATATATATATATATATATATATATATATATATATATATATATATATATATATATATATATATATATATATATATATATATATATATATATATATATATATACAGTGTTACCCCAGTTATTTGCGCTTCTTGGTGCGCTTTCTCACTCTATCGCGTTTTTTTTTTTGGATAAATTATTATTTTATTTCATGGGTATATGCAAAAATTTTAAAATATTAAAAAAAATTTTTCAGTATTTTCATTTTTTTTTTTATTGAAAAAAACATATTTCATTATCTAATTGATAAAGAAAAATTATTTCCCAGCCTACGAATAATAAAACCGTAAAAAATTGTAAAAAGCATAAATGTAGATAGATAGATAGATAGATACGTTTATTGACCACCTCTTTTGAAAAGTACAGTATAATCTTTACAAAAGGAATATTTGGTCCAAATTACAATGAATAAATACAATAGATTTTGTACAATCATCAAATAAGTAGATGAATTTTAAATTAATATACATTGTACTAATAACTGAATGATATACGTACGTACAGTATAACTCACAGTATTGCATCATGCGAAATAGTGTTCGATAGCGTACAATGTATTGGGGTCGCAGCTACGTGAGCTAGCATATATATTTCTATTTCCAGTAGTTTCATGATTTTATTGATTAGAAAATGTATTTATTAGCCTAAGAATAATAAAACAGTAAAAAATAGTAAAAAAACATAAATACTAACAGTATTGCAACATGTAAAATACGATACCGCTATCAGCGTTTTGGATAAAGACTCGTTCAGTCTAACTCACGTTTTGCTTGTGTTCGATAGCATACAATGTATTGGGGTCGAAGCTATGTGAGCTAGCGTATATATTTATATTTCCAGAAGTTTCATGATTTTATTGATAAAAAAACGTATTTCTTAGCCTAAGAATAATATAACAGTAAAAATTAGTAAAAAACATATATACTAACAGTATTGCAACATGTAAAATACGATACCGCTATCAGCGTTTCGGACAAAGGCTTCCACCATCTTCCATTGTCTCGCCTCACTCGTGTGCGCCATTCATGTTGTGCTTATTATTATTAATATGTTTTGCTTCTGATTTTTTTAATTGCATATTTTAACCTTTGCAATGTCTCCCAAGCATCCTTCATCTTCTAAGGCTTCTTGTAGTGAGCCTAAGCGGCAAAGGAAAATGTTAACCATTGTAGATAAAGTGAAACTCTTAGATATGTTGAAAGAAGGAAAAAAGTTTGTGGATGTCGGCCGCTATTTTACGTAAACGTAAAAACTATTGTAAAGTACTGTACCTATGTATGTCAAGTCATCATCACCTCATTCATGGTAAGTTTTCCTATCACTTTCATAAAAAAATTACGTTGCTTTCTGTTATTTATAATGTAAAGGGTGTTTTTTGAACAGTACAGGGAGGGTTTATACAGTGTAAACGTAAAAATACCTAAAAATATCTATGTACATATAGGCTGATCCTATTCCGCGGATTTCCGGGTTCGTGCCGGGTCCCGGAACCGAACTACCGCGATATTTGAGGCAACACGGTATATATATATATATATATATATATATATATATATATATATATATATATATATATATATATATATATATATATATATATATATATATATATATATATATATATATACATACATCTAGTTCTCAGAATAACGCCTAGATAGGATCTCAGAAGTGTCGGGTAAATGGAAAATCGCGTGAAAAAACGAGTCATTTTCCATAGGAAACAATGATAAAGGGCATAGATACATTCTAAACCTTGCATAGACACACCATGCCAAAGATATAAGATAAGTAAAAAACATATTTTATTACTACATAGCAAAGCAGAAAGCCCTGTATCTATTTTTAAGAGTATACAAAAGATATTCATATTCAAGTTAAAGCTAGAAATTTACGTACATTACTGTACTGTACTCTATTATGCTGTGGGCAACAGTCATACAGTACACTGGGACATGCATGGTGGCCGTGAGCAAGTAACTTATGCGGTAGAAGAGGAGGAGGATGCAGGAGAACGAACATCTATCAGCATATGTAAACAAGGATAAAATAAAACTTATAAATAACCAAAGCAAGACTAAAAAACGAAAAAAAAAATTAATTATTAAATGCCTAGATCTACCATATGACAGATTAAAAAACTTAATCTACATTCTCTAGAGAGGCGCAGAGTAAGGGGGGAAATGATTGAGGTGTGTAAATGGTTTAAAGATATTGGCAAGGGTGATATTAATAAAGTTTTAAAAATTCATGATCAAACCAGAACACATAATGGGTAATGGATTTAAGCTTGATAAATTTAGGTTCAGAAGGGAAATTGGTGAAAACTGGCTTGATAATACCGTAGAGTATTCCTAGTAGGATAATAAATGCCAATACCTTAGACACCTTCAAATGTAAATTAGATAGATTTATGACAGAGGTAGTGTGGGTGTATAATGATGATGATCTTTTGTTATCGTAATCCTCATTGTACTCGTGGAAGAAGCGTCCGCGGGCGCTTATTTAAAAAAAAAAAATGGGGGAGGGAAGCATTATTCGCGAAATTCGAATTTTTTACTATTATATTTTTGGGGCGTTATTGCAATTTCGCGGATAAAAAAATCGCGCATAAAAGGAACAAGGTGTGTGTATATATATATATATATATATATATATATATATATATATATATATATATATATATATATATATATATATATATATACAGTATATATATATATATATATATATATATATATATATATATATATATATATATATATATATATATATATATATATATATATATATATATATATATATATATATATATATATATATATATATATATATATATATATATATATATATACAGTGTTACCACGGTTATTTGCGCTTCTTGGTTCGCGTTCTCACTCTATCGCGTTTTTTTTTTTTTGATAAATTATTATTTTATTTTATGGGTATACGCAAAAATATTAAAATTTTGAAAAAAACATTTTCAGTATTTTCCTTTTTTTTTTAAATTTACGTTGCGTGCTGTTATTTATAATGTAAAGGGTGTTTTTTTTTAACAGTGCAGGGAGGATTTATATAGTTCGTAAACGAAAAAATAATTGTAAATGAGTATGTGTGTCACGTCATCATCACCTCATTCATTGTAATTTTATCTATCACTTTCATAAAAATTTACGTTGCTTGCTGTTATTTATAATGTAAAGGGTGTTTTTTTAACAGTGCAGGGAGGGTTTATACAGTACGTAAACAAAAAAATAATTGTAAATGAGTATGTATGTCACGTTATTATCACCTCATTCACCGTAATTTTATCTATCACTTTCATAAAAATTTACGTTGCTTGCTGTTATTTATAATGTAAAGGGTGTTTTTTTAACAGTGCAGGGAGGGTTTATACAGTACGTAAACGAAAAAATAATTGTAAATGAGAATGTATGTCATGTCATTATCACCTCATTCACCGTAATTTTATCTATCACTTTCATAATAATTTACGTTGCTTGCTGTTATTTATAATGTAAAGAGTGTTTCTTTAACAGTGCAGGGAGGGTTTATACAGTATGTAAACGAAAAAATAATTGTAAATGAGTATGTATGTCACGTCATTATCACCTCATTCACCGTAATTTTATCTATCACTTTCATAAAAATTTACGTTGCTTGTTGTTATTTATAATGTAAAGGGTGTTTTTTCAACAGTGCAGGGAGGGTTTATACTGTACGTAAACGAAAAAATAATTGTAAATGAGTATGTATGTCACGTCATCATCACATTCACGGTAAGTTTTCCTATCACTTTCATAAAAATTTACGTTGCTTGCTGTTATCTATAATGTTTAGGGTGTTTTTTTTAACAGTGCAAGGAGGGTTTATACAGTACGTAAACGAAAAAATAATTGTAAATGATATGTATGTCACGTTATTATCTCCTCATTCACTGTAATTTTATCTATCACTTTCATAAAAATTTACGTTGCTTGTTGTTATTTATAATGTAAAGGGTGTTTTTTTAACAGTGCAGGGAGGGTTTATACAGTGTAAACGTAAAAATATATTAAAGTATCTATGTACATATAGGCGGATCCTACTTCGCGGATTTCCTAGTGGAGGGTCCCGGAACCGAACTACCGCGATAAGTGAGGCAACACTGTATATATATATATATATATATATATATATATATATATATATATATATATATATATATATATATATATATATATATATATATTTAAGAGTGTGACACCGGGACAAGCAGAAACTGCTCTCATCAACAAAGGCCCGGGCACGAGAAAATACCAAGACGAAGGAAAAGAAAAAGGTTAATGGCAAGGCAGAGATGAGGTAATGTCATACAAAGGAAAACGACAGACAGAAAAAAACAGTCAAAGTAAAGAGGACCCAGAGATATGGAGGACTAGGCTCTTAGATGACGATAGATCTGCTTTTTGAAGGATGAAAGGCCATAAGAATTAGGAAAGACAGAACGAGGAAGAGAGTTCCAGAGTCTGGAGGTAGATGGGAAGAAGCAGTCACTGCACCGACCAATCCGCGAGCTACAAATCTCCACACAGTACCTGTGAGATGAGGCCGCTAGGCGAGTGTTACGCGGCCTCGGCAGTGGAGGAGGGATGCAACTCACCAACTCATCAGAGCAGCGATGGAAGTAGTAGCGATAGAAAAGCAAAAGGGAAGATATCTTACGGCGAAGAGAGAGAGAATCCAGGTTAGAAGTAAGAGAAGGATCATTAATGAGTCTGACTGCCTTAGATTCAACCCTATCAAGAAGATAAGTAAAGGAAGAAGCACCCCTGATGTGTGAGCAGTATTCTAAGCAGGGGCGGATAAGACCTTTGTAAATTTTAAGTAACTGCAATGAGGAAAAGTAATAACGAAACGAAACAAAACCCCCAATTTTTTGGATGAAGATTTAGAAATTTGGATTATGTGATTCCTCCAAGAAGTTTGAGGCTATATGGATTCCTAATATATTGATAGAGTTAAGAGGGTAAATTTCATTAGTTTCGAAGACTATAGGGTTATCAGGAGGAGAAGAAGATAAAGAGATAGCCATAAACTGTGTCTTGGCGGCATTGAATTTAACTAAATTTTGAGTGCCCCATTCAGATACTCTCTGCAAATCGGAGTTAAGAGTAGAAGAAAGAGTAATACGAGTTTGATTACGAGTAACAGATGAAGGTTGTGAAGAAAAGGCAGAGGAAAAGTGAAGGGTAGAATCATCAGCAAAGGCATGAAGAAGAGAGGAAGATGAGGATTGTAGAAGATCATTGATGAAGAGAAGGAAGAGAGTAGGTGAAAGAGCAGAGCCCTGTGGAACACCACTGGAAACAGAGAAAGAGCTAGATGTCACGCCATCAACAACTACAGATATAGAACGGTCAGTAAGAAAACTGGAAATCAGAGAACAGAAAGAAGGAGTAAAGCCATAGGCTGGGAGTTTGGCCAACAGAGCCTTGTGCCAGACTCTGTCAAAAGCCTTAGAGATATCAAGGGCGACGACAAAGGATTCCCCATAGTCCTCAGAGAAGATGACCATACATGAGTAAGATAGGACAGGAGATCACCAGTGGATTTTGCCGTGCGGAAGCCGTACTGGTGATTGGAGATAAGTGAGTTAGATTCAAGGCGTTTTAAGAAGTGAGCATTGAGCAAAGTTTCGAAAACTTTAGCAATAGAGGAGGTTAGAGCAATAGGTCGGTAGTTAGAAGGAATAGAGCGGTCACCCTTCTTAGGAACAGGTTGAACTAGAGCATGCGTCCAAGATGAAGGATAGATACTGGTTGACAGAATGAGGCGAAAAAGACGGCAAAGCACGGGAGCCAGTTCATCTGCAAACTCCTTAAGGAACCTTGCAGGGATACCATCGGGACCAGATGCCTTGTTTGTCTTTAGTGAGCGAAGAACCTTATGAACTTTGCGTGAAGAAAGGATAAGGGAGAGCATAGGGTTAGAGAGGGGAAAAGACTGAGGAACAGGTGCGCTGGAATCGTTGATAGAAGAGTTGGCAGAAAAATGAGAGCCAAAGAGAGTGGCTTTGTCAGTGGGAGAGCAAGCTATAGAACCATCAGAACGAATGAGAGGGGGAAAGCTTGAGTTATAGAAGGTTTTGGAGAGGTTTTTGGCTAAGGACCAGAAGCATTTGTCAGTGGGAGAGGAGTTAAGGTCATCAACTTTCCTTCTTATAAAGGAAGCCTTAGACCTTCGAATCTGAGCTGTACAGCGATTCCTAGCTATAATAAAAGCAGAGCGAGTTAAATCGGAAAGAGAGGCTTGGTAAGATCGGTGAGCCTGATTCCTAGCCTGGATAGCCATGGAGCAGGCATGGTTAAACCAAGGTTTAGGGGGAGAGAAAGCTTTTGCAGAAGAGGGGATGTACGCCTCCATTCCCGCGGTCATGATCTCGGCAACTTTTACAGCTACCCGATCAAGGTTGCGGGACCGAAAGCAGTAGTCATCCCATGGAAAGTCAAAGAGAAAGTTACGCAAATTTTCATATTGGGTTCTCTCGAAGTGCCAAAGGCGGCGTTGAGTAGGAGGGATTGGTGGTGGATGAGCGAAAATATATATATATATATATATATATATATATATATATATATATATATATATATATATATATATATATATATATATATATATATATATATATATATATATATATATATATTATTATATATATATATATATATATATATATATATATATATATATATATATATATATATATATATATATATATATATATATATATATATATATATATATATATATATATATATATATATATATATATATATATATATATATATATTGGCATTTATTATCCTACTAGGAATCTACGGTATTACCAAGCCAATTTTCACTAATTTCCCTTCTGAACCTAAATTTATCAAGCTTAATTCCATTACCCATTACGAGTTCTGGTTTGATCATGAATTTTTAAAACTTTATTAATTATCACCCTTGTAATGACCTGTCAGATGTGAAGGGTTTATAAAAGATGTGTAATGAATATTCAGCTCTCTGCTGGGTTTTAATATACCTCTGCATTAATTTTATGATGTCTATTCCAAAAATTCTCCTTAGATATTATTATTATTATTATTATTATTATTATTATTATTATTATTATTATTATTATTGTTATTATTATTATTTTTATTATTATTAATATTATTATTATTATTGTTATTTTTAACAATAATTTTCCTTTGATGATGATTGTGGAGATTATTATTATTATTATTATTATTATTATTATTATTATTATTATTATTATTATTATTACGAATTTGTAATTAAACCATTATTTCTATAATAAATAATGTAGTTTTGGTTGAATGAACAAGAGTTAATTAAAGATGTCTCTCTCTCTCTCCCCAACATTTTATTCTACCCAACCCCTCACACCCTTTTTGTCCCAGCCAACAAGGGAGGGGCACTGTACACAGTTATTGAAGTAAATAAACCAACAGATTACGGTTATTTGTTATGCCTACATCAACACTGAATATTCTTGGATATTCATTACACACCTCTTATTTTCCCTTCACATCTGACAAGTCATTACACTCTCCATCTCTGTTACATTTTACTTAATGTATTCTTTGTGCCCAGGCTCGGTGGGGGCTGTTTTATTTTATTTTATTTTTTGGCCCGTCTTTGTGTCACAATCATAAAAAAAAAAAATGTACAAACAATGATGAGCCCTTAATGATAATAATAGTAATAATAATAATAATAATAATAATAATAATGATGATGATGATGATAATAATCTCCACAATCATAATCAAAGGAAAATTATTGTTGCCAATAATAATAATAATAATAATAATAATAATAATAATAATAATAATAATAATAATAATAATAATAATAATAACAATAATAATAAGATCTAAGAGGAATTATTGGAATAGACATCATGAAAGTAATGCAGTGGTATATTAAAACCCAGCAGAGAGATGAATATTCTTTACACACCTTTTATAATCCCTTCACATCTGACAGGTCATTACACTCTCCATCTCTGTTTCTCTTTACAGCTTGATAAAGGCTGTTTTATTTTTATAATTTTTTGGCCCATCCTGGTGTCATAATCATCTTGGGGGGATTTTTTTTTTTTTTTTTTTTTTTTTTGCATAAAAAAAATCCGCGATACAGTGAATCCGCGATAGGTGAATCGCGATAGAGCGAGATATATATATATATATATATATATATATATATATATATATATATATATATATATATATATATATATATATATATAGCCTAAGAATAATAAAAGAGTAAAAAATAGTAAAAAACATATATACTAACAGTATTGCAACATTTAAAATACGATACCGCTATCAGCATTTCGGACAAAGGCTCGTTCAGTCTAACTCACGTGTGCGCTGTTCATGTTGTGCTTATTAATACGTTTTGCTTGTGATTTTTGTACTCTCATATTTTAACCTTTGCAATGCCTCCCAAGCATCCTTCATCTTCTAAGGCTTCTTGTAGTGAGCCTAAACGGCAAAGGAAAATGTTAACCATAACAGATAAGGTGAGTTTACCTATCACGTACATATAAATTTGCGTTGCATGCTGTTATTTATAAAGTAAAGGGTGGTTTTTTAATAGTGCAGGGAGGGTTTATACAGTAAACGTAAAAATAATTGTAAAATACCTATGTACATGAGTTTGTCATATAAATTTACGCTTGCATGCTGTTATTTATGAAGTAAAGGGTGGTTAGGTAACAGTACAGGGAGTGTTTATAGAGTTTATACGGTGTAAATGTAAAAATAAATTAAAATATCTATGTACATATAGGCTGATCCTACTCCGCGATTTTCCTGTCTCGCGCCGGGTCCCGGAACCGAACCCTCGCGATAATGGAAGGAACACTATATATATATATATATATATATATATATATATATATATATATATATATATATATATATATATTTATATATATATACGGTGGTGACCCCAACCCACGAACGCCTGTACCCACGGATAGTGCGCAATTTGCGTTTACTGGGTTTCATCGCCCATGTTATTGCTACGAACAAAGTTTTGAAAAAAAATTTACCCCGACCCACGAACAAAATCCAACCTACGAACACTCCTGTGTTGGTCAAACTACCATGTGTCCCACTCGCATGCTCTCAGTTCTGCATTGGTACGCACGCAGTGTGGTTTGTTCATGATCTGTTTATAGTTCTTGCTGTATTTTCCATTGTTTTACCTTTCATATAGCCCTTATTATGGCTCCTAAGCAAGTTAAAAGTGTCTGTGATATTGGGGGAGTCTCCTTCCAAAAATTAGTCCACCTCCTCCTCCTCCCCCACCACCGTCCATGTATGCCAGCAGCAATTATGCACAAAGGTAAATACAGTACTATTTCTTATCTACATAAATTTTTTTTTTACCTACAGTATGTACTTTTTCCTACTGTATTTGTTATTATTGGGAGAATGTAACAACTTTTCTAAGTGTTGGACTTTGCTATTTTATACTGGGTATCAACTAGTGTCTACTGTATACCTGAATATGTACATGTTTTACTTTCATAGAGTAGAATTCCTTGCTATTATTAATGTAATTTTCCTTTTACTGATGAAATACATTTAACCTGTATTATATTTCATGTTTTTAGACTAAAAAGATTTTAAAATGAATATTTATTGTGACCAGGAATGGCTTTATTGAATTTACATGCTTTTAAATGGGAAAAATAAATCTAACCCATGAACAATCCAACCCAAGAACAGTATTTGGGAACGAATTAAGTTCGTGAGTTGGGATTCACCACTGTATATATATATATATATATATATATTTATATATATATATATATATATATATATATATATATATATATATATATATATATATATATATATATATATATATATATATACACACACACACACAGAGTCCTCAGTTTACAGTGTCCTTGAATTACAATGTTTCGTGGTTACAACACTGTCCTTGAGTTACAATGTTTTGTGGTTACAACACATCTCCCATATATTATTTTGATTCTTTTTTTGATAAATTTTCTCTTGTATTTTGTCTCCCAAGCTTAAAGCAGATTCTTCTGATGGCATTGCTTCTAGAAAAGGAAAGCCATCACCTTTGAAATGAAATTGAAGATAGTGAAATGGATGGAAGAGGGAGAAACTTTACAACTGCATTAGCATAGGTGCTTATTTAGGTGTGTTTCAACTTACACTGAAATTCAGGTTGCATCATATCTCAGCAATGGAACTCTGATGAAAGTCGAGGACCCCATGCATATATATATATATATATATATATATATATATATATATATATATATATATATATATATATATATATATATATATATATATATATATATATATATATATATATATATATATGGAGGGAGTCCTCATATAATGTCAGGGTTCCGTTCCTGAGAGGCAACTTAGGTCGAAAATCGACATAAATTGAAACTCACTTATATTCGAACCTGGGTCCATTTAAAAAAAAAAAAAAAAAAAAAATTTCAAGGGGACCCTATGTTCCTAATGGTCTTAAAAAATTACTTAAACTAATCTAATTACTATTCCTAAACTTTAAAATTAACATAATATACAGGTACTGTTCTGTATGTGTACTGTACAGTATAATAAAACAACACATGCATAAAAATCTTTGCACTATATTACTCTTCAGTACCTGTACACCTAGCTCGCTTTTTCCGGGTGTTTATGATCTGCGAAATTGGGATAACTCCCTTAAAAAATAATAGTAAGAAAATACGAAATTTGCGAAAAACGCCGTGCAAAATAATTGGATTTTTTTTTTTTAAATTTTAGTGACTAATCTACCGCCTCAGAGGCACTTTTCCGCCTTCCTCCTCCTCTTCTACCGCTTAATGCGATCGAATGTTATGAAGATAATAGAAAAACGCATTAAGAACAAACAGCAAAGAAACTTTCGATATATCGTCAGGGAAATAGCGTGCGAGGGTGCATCAGCTGATACAGAAGCGCCAAAACGTTTGCAGATATAGGTTCATTCTCCCGCATCCTCCTCCTCTTCTACCACTTAAGGAGTTCGAATATTATGAAGGGACTTGAAAAAAAGCATTAAGAAGAGACAGCAAACAAACTTTTGATATAATATCGTCAGGGAAATAGCGTGCGAGGGTGTATCAGCTGATACGGAAGCTCCAAAACGTTTGCCGATAGAGGTTCATTCTCCCGCATCCTCCTCCTCTTCTAAGGCTTAATGCGATCGAATATTATGAAGAAAATTGAAAAAAAGCATTAAGAACAAACAGCAAGCAAACTTTCGATACAATATCGTCAGGGAAATATTTGTAGAGAATATATATTTCATTTAAATTTCTCATGTACAGTGCGATATATATTTTCTTTGTAACGAATTGTATAGTTTTCTTTTTATCTCAGCTGACTTTGTGTACGTTAAGATTTCATACAGCATGGTCGATATGTAATTAAGATAGAATAATGTTTAGAACCAAGGAATATTAGTAATACTAAAATCTTGAAAATTAGATAAACCCCAAATAGATTGAGTAAATAACTATTTTATGAGTAAGACGTTATGCCTGAATAGTGATAAGCATCAGCTGATACGAAAGCGCCAAAACATTTGTGGATAGAAGTTCGTTCTTCCGCATCGTACTCCTCTTTTACCACTTAATGCGATCGAATATTATGAAAAGAATTGAAAAAAGCATGAAAAACCAATAGCAAACAAACTTTCGATATAATATCATCAGGGAAATAGCGTGCAAGGGTGTTTCAGTTGATATGGAAGTGCCAAAACCTTTGCAGATAGAGGTTCGTTCTCCTGCATCCTCCTCCTCTTCTACCGCTTAATGCGATCGAATATTATGAAGAGAATTGAAAAAAAGAATTAAGAAGAAACAGCAAACAAACTTTCTATATAATATCATCAGGGAAATACCTTTTAGAAATTATATATTTTTCATTTAATTTTCCCATGTACAGTATGATATATGTTTTCGTTATATACGAATTGTATAGTTTTCTGTTTTTTCTCAGCAAACTTTGTTTACGGTAAGATTTTGTGCAGCATGGTTGATATGTAAAGAAGATAGAATAATGTTTAGAACCAAGGAATATTAATGATACTATGATCTTGAAAATTAGATAAATCCCAAATAGGGTGAGGAAGTAAATATTTTATGAGTGAGATATTGTGCCTGAATAGTGATAAGCATCAGCTGATACCGGAGCGCCATAACGTTTGCAGATAGAGGTTCATTCTCCCGCATCCTCCTCCTCTTCTACCGCTTAATGCGATCGAATATTATGAAGAGAATTGAAAAAAAGCATTAATAACAAGCAGCAAACAAACTTGCGATATAATATCGTCAGGGAAATAGCGTACGAGGGTGCATCAGCTGATACGGAGGCGTCAAAACGTTTGCATCCTCGTGCTCACCGCCACCATGGACATCCCAGTGTATGCCTGTTGCCCATCGCTTAATAGAGTGCATTAATTTGTTTATTGTTCAGTAAATCTATACAGTATATCTATTATACTGTACGCTATTTGGATGTTTAATATAAATAACTACAGGTCTTTCTGCTTTGTTATGTTCTTAAAATATATGTTTTACTTATCTTTGGTATAGTGTGTCTATGGACAGTTGTGGAATGTATCCATGCCGATTATCATTGTTTCTTATGAAAAATGACTTGTAAAATTACGCGAAAATTAAAATACGCGGCACTTCTGAGAGCCTAGCTTCGCATTATTCTAAGAACTAGGTGTACTGTGTTACTATATAGTACAAAACTGTAAATAGTACCTGTACAGTATACTGTACTCATGTAGTGTGCCCACATAGGGAGGGAGAGAATTGCTTATCAGAAGAAAGCTTGCTATGTCAGCTGCTGACGAGACAGGGGCAGGCAGGTGAGTCTGGAAAGGCAGAAGAACAATCAATACATAATCTATAGAATATAAAACTATAAGATATAAAACACTTATAATCATAAAAAATATTACACTTGTATCTCATCGTTTATCAAGTTAATGGCTTTACAGTATATATTTATTTTTATATATACAATTGATTATATTGAAAAATTATATTGAATTTAAAAAGAGACATTACGGATCTATAGTTTTTCTTATTAACCCATTCTCCTCTTTGTAATATTGGTACCACATTTGCCAATTTCCACTTCTTGGCTACCAATCCTAATTTTATTAAATTACAGAATAGTGCTGTTAGTGGACACCTAAGCTCTACCTTGCACTTCTTTAATACTCTAGCATAAATTTATTCAGGTCCCGGAGATTTATGAGTTTAATTTATCTATTTCTAATATTACATCCTCTCTTGCACTATTTATTGTACTAAGAACAGTCTGTGTATATGTATTCTACTTCTGGAATATATTCTAGGTTTTCATTAGTAAATACAGATAAGAAATATTCATTTAAACATGTTGACATCTGTTTATCATCATCTATGAAATGACCGTTGGCTACTCCAACTGGTCCAACTTTTAATCCCTAGAGGACCAGGATGGTATGGTATACACGCAGTTCTTGGAATAATGCGAAGATAGGGTCTCAGAAGTACCGCGTATTTTAATTTTCGCGTAATTTAACGAGTAATTTGCCATAAGTAACAATGATAATAGGCATAGCTCATTCCACAACCGTCCATAGACTCACTATACCAAAGATATAAGATAAGTAAAACATATTTTATGAGTGCATAACAAAGCAGAAAGACCTGTTGTTATTTATATTAACATGCAAATAGTGTACAGTATTAAAGATATATAGATTTACTCTACAGTAAATAAATTAATGCACTCTATTATGCGGTGGGCAACAGGTGTACACTGGGACGTGCATAGTGGCAGTGTGCGCGAGGATGCGAACGTTTTGCCGCCTCCTTATCAGCTGATGCACCCTCGCACACTATTTCCCTGACGATATTATATTGAAAGTTTGTTTGCTATTTGTTCTTAATGTTTTTTTCAATTTTCTTCATAATATTCGATCAAACTAAGCGGTAGAAGAGGAGGAGGATGTGGGAGAACGAAACTCTGTCGGCAATTGTATTGCCGCTAACGTATGAGCTGATACTTATTGCTATTCAGGCACAATATCTTACTCATGAAATATTTATTTACTCACTCTATTTGGGGTTTATCTAATTTTCAAGATTATAGTACGTATTATTAATATTCCCTAGTTCTAAACATTATTCTATCTTCTTTACATATTGACTATGCTGCGCGAAATCTAAACATAAACAAAGTCAGCTGAGAGTAAAAGAAAAATATGCGATTCGTTACAAAGAAAACGTATATCGCACTGTACATGGGAAACTTAAATGAAAAATATATATTCTTTGCATGCTATTTCCCTGACGTTATTATATCGAAAGTTTGTTTGCTGTTTGTTCCTAATGCTTTTTTAAATTTTCTCCATAATATTCGATCGCATTAAGCGGTAGAAGAGGAGGAGGATGCGGGAGAACGAACCTCTATCCACAAACGTTTTGCCACTTCCGTATCAGCTGATGCACCCTCGCACGCTATTTCCCTGACGATATTATATAAAAATTTTTTTTGCTGTTTGTTCTTAATGCTTTTTTCAATTTTCTTGATAATATTCGATCAAATTAAGTGGTAGAAGAGGAGGAGGATGTGGGAGAATGAAGCTCTATATCGGCAGTTGTATTGCCGCTAACGTATCAGTTGATGCTTATTGCTATTCAGGCACAATATCTTACTCATGAAATATTTATTTGCTCACTCTATTTGGGGTTTATCTAATTTTCAAGATTATAGTACGTATTATTAATATTCCTTAGTTCTAAACATTATTCTATCTTCTTTACATATTGACTATGCTGCGCGAAATCTAAACGTAAACAAAGTCAGCTGAGAGTAAAAGAAAACTATGCAATTCATTACTAAGAAAACGTATATCGCACTGTACATGGGAAAGTTCAATGAAAAATATATATTCTCTGCATGCTATTTCCCTGACGATTTTATGTCGAAAGTTTGTTTGCTATTTGTTCCTAATGCTTTTTTAAATTTTCTTCATAATATTCGATCGCATTAAGTGGTAGAAGAGGAGGAGGATGCAGGAGAACGAGCTTCTATCCACAAACGTTTTGCCACTTCTGTATCAGCTGATGCACCCTCGCTTGCTATTTCCCTGACAATATTATATCAAAAAATTTTTTGCTGTTTGTTCTTAATGCTTTTTTTCAATGTTCTTCATAATATTCGATCACATTAAGCGGTAGAAGAGGAGGAGGATGCGGGAGAACGGACCTCTATCCACAAACGTTTTGCCACATCCGTTTCAACTGATGCACTCTGCATACTCTTTCCTTGACGATATTATATCGAAAATTTTTTTGTGGTGTGTTCCTAATGCTTTTTGTCCATTATCTTTATAATATCCGATCGCATTAAGTGGTAGAAGAGGAGGAGGATGGTAGAAAAGTGCCTCCGAGGTGGTCAATATATACTAAAATGAAAATTTTTTGTTCAAATATCTTTGCATGGGCATTATTCGCGAATTTCATATTTTTTTACTATTATTTTTTAAGGGCGTTATTCCAATTTCACAGATTATAAACATGCGGAAAAAGCGAACAAGGTGTATATACTGTGGTGACCCCATCCCACGAACTTATTTCGTTCCTAAAACCTGTTATTGGGTTGGCTTGTTTGTAGGATAGATTTATTTTTCCCATTGAAAAGCATGTAAATTCAATTAATCCGTTTTTGGTCTCAATAAATATTCATTTAAAAATTTTTCAGTCGCTAAAAACATGAAATATAATACAGATTATATTTATATCATCTATAAATGGAAAATTTCATTAATATTAGAAAGGATTCCTACTCTTCTATAGTATAACATGTACATATTCAGGTATACAGTATACACTAGATGATACCCAGTATAAAATAGCAAAGTCCAACACTTAGAAAAAGTTGTCACATTTTCCCACTAATAGCATATACAGTAGGAAAGAGTACATATTGTAGGTAAAAAAAATATAATGTAGGTAAGAAACAGTACTTTATTTACCTTTGTGGATGATTGTTGCTGGCATACATGGATGGTGGTGGAGGAGGAGGGGGACTAATTTTTGGAAGGAGAGTCCCCTTCCATAAAAACGCTAGGGAACTCTTCAGACACAATTCTCTATTTCTGGTGTTTTTTCTCTCTTTTTTCTTTTGGAAGCTGCTTCCCTGCCTACTGGCACAAGAAAACAATCCAGAGAAATTTGTCTTTTTCTTATTTGATAAATTTTTCTAAAAATATTCATTGCATCGTCATTTACCATGTTTACTACTCTGTTGCCTACAGTTTTATCTGGGTGATGATTCTCAATAGAAGCCTGCACATCATTCCACTTACTAAATATTTGTTTAAATTCTTCACTGGACACCTTTACCCTCTCATCCCCCTCCTCCCGTGACTGCTCCTTTTGGAGAATCTTCACTGGTACACGTTGCAACTCAACTAGTTCTTCAGTGGCAAGTTCTTTGTGGTCCTCCATCAGCTCCTCCTTATCCTCCTCATTTACCTCCAAGCTCAAACTTTTGCCTGTGGCCACAGTGCCATCAACAATTTGAATATCTAACTCCTGCTTGAAGCTCTCGAAGTCCCTATCTCTGACACAATCTGGTCATAGTTTCCTCCAGGCGGAGTACAATGTGGGATATGAGACCTCCTTCCATGCTTTGTCAATGAGGCCAAAGTAGTTGAGGATATTAAAGTAGTCTTTCCAGAAATCACGAAGGGTCAAATCCGTGCCATTGGTGATCTGGAAATACCTGGCAAAAAGACCCTTGGTATACAGTTTCTTAAAATTAAAATTTACCTTTTGGTCCATGGGTTGGAGGATTGGAGTGGTGTTAGGAGGCAGAAATTTTACTTTAATGAAGTTGTAATGTATAGCAAGATATTCTTCCACACCTGGAGGATGGGCAGGAGCATTATCCATTATGAGGAGACACATAAGAGGCAAATCTTTTTCCTCAAGATGTTTTTTCACTGCTGGCACAAACACTTCAATCAAGTACTCTGGTAATAAAATCCGTGTGACCCAGGCCTTTGGATTTGACCTCCACATTACTGGAAGGCTAGCCTTCAACGTGCTATTGCTCTTCAAAACACGCTGATTTTCAGAGTTGTAAAATAAACGAGGCTTGATCTTACAGTCCCCACTAGCATTTTTTTTTTTAATGAGTGTGACTCCGGGACAGGCAGAAACTACCCTCATCAATAAAGGCCCTGGCACGCGAAAATACCAAGACGAAGGAAAAGTAAAAGGTTAATTACAAGGTAGAGATGAGGTAATGTCAAACAGTGGAAAATGATAGATAGAAAAAACAGTCAAAGTACAGAGGACCCAGAGATATTGAGGACTAGGCTCTGATATGACGATAGATCTGCTTTTTGAAGGATGAAAGGTCATAAGGATTAGGAAAGACAGAAGAAGGAAGAGAGTTCCAGAGCCTGGAGGGAGATGGGAAAAAGCAGTCACTGCACCGACCAATCCGCGAGCTACAAATCTCTACACAGTACCTGTGAGATGAGGCCGCTTGGCGAGTGTTACGCGGCCTCGGCAGTGGGGGAGGGATGCGACTTGCCAACTCATCAGAGCAGTGATGGAAGTAGTAGCGATAGAAAAGAGAAAGGAAAGAGACCTTACGGCAAAGAGATTTATTTTTTTTTATTATTTTATTAATTTATTGCGCCGAGGCGTCAGACATTACATGAACACATACAAAATCAATGGCAACATAATGCTTCAAATGGATACACAACCAAGAATAGAATATAGTTTCCAGGGAGGTGTACACATTGATAAAGCATTGCTACATACTAATACATAACTCACAGTATGGCAGCACAAAGTACATTATATACAAAAGAAAAGCTCAGAGAAGCACAGAACACAAGCACATTACAAACAAAAACAAAGCAGCATTATACAGCAACAAACAAAGAACATATACATTATAATATAAAATAAAATATACATACAATATAATTAATGGCCACCAAAGTGAGGATAACGAGCAAGAATTACGCCAAGGTTGTCATCATTAAACAAAAACGAGCAGATCTGTATTAAGTTCTGACCTCGTGGTAAAACATCTGTCACTGTGGTGCACTGAAAACAATAGTGGTCAAGAGTGTTAGCATTAGGACGGTCGCATAATTTACAGGAGGTGTACTGTGGCATATCTAGAGTCTGGGAGACCTGCCATAAAGGCCGATACCACATTCTGAGCCGAGCACTAACCACATTGTTTTCCCGCACCATTAACCCGCGTCTGCGATACTTGTAGTGACTGTGAAGAAAGTGATCATGGTGCTGTATGGACACACTGTTGGCCCTCTCCGCGTCCCTGCGCCGGACCGTCATGGCAAACCCAGGTGAGTAGATGATGTTATGTAGGCATCAGAGGGAGGGCTCAGCATCCACAGTATGCCCATCCAGCATACAGGCCGCTTTGGCAAGACGATTCACTGGGTCGTTGCCAGTCAGCCCAATGTGAGAGGGCGTCCATACAAACGACACAACAAGAGAAGCATCCCGAGCGGCAGCGAGGCGACATAGTATATCTCCCACAGCACAGCCACAGATGGGTCATGGTGAGGATAGGGCACGTAGAGCTGATTGGGAGTCACAAGTTAATACCCCATTCACTCGTCGTCGAATAAGGAGACTCACGGCATCCAAGATGGCATTCAGTTCACAGTAGGTGGAGCTCGACGAGGTGGGTAGTCTATGGCCAATCCATGAATCAGCCGGCACAGGCGGCTCCATGGTGGGGGAAAACACAGCACATGCCGCTCTCCCATCTGCTTGCACAGAACCATCAACATAGACGTGGTGTGCTGCAGGGACAGACGTGGACACATCAGCTATAGTCTCCATGAGCTAACTGTCTCTGCAGGGGGGGATAGACATCCTGTAAAGTTGGTGTAAATGTGACAGCGGGGAGGGGGACACGCCAGGGTGGTAAATCTGGGACGGCCGCCTGCACAGGCAGGTCGATGTCAAGGCCATGGAGAATGTCACTCACCACTCTGATAACGTTATGACCTCCTGCTCGAAGTGGGAGCCTGGGTGCGTCTGGATCCAGGGATGTCCTCATGACAGCAGAGAAGTACAGAGCAAGAAAGGGGTAGTGAAGACACTTAACAGTGAAATAGGACACATTGGCATAAATCCTTTCCCCAAGAGGGGGCAAGTCGAGCTCCAACTGCATACTCACAATACGGGTAGAGAGAGAACATCCCAAGATAAATCTCATGACTCGATTCTGGAACTTGTCAAGTGACTCGAGAGCTACTCTAGGAAGTTGACACAAGGCAGGAGACAGATAATCGACCACTGACCGAAGTAGTAAGATGTAGAGGGTCCTCGCCACTTGGATGGAGACACCTGCAGCATTGTTGGCAAGCCACATGATAGGGGCAAAGCGGGGCTCCAGACGGTCAAGAAGGCTCTTCACAAAGGGATGAATTCGTTGACGTGCAGGTATAGCTGGGGTGATCCGGACTGGTGCACCTAAATACGTGTACTGTGTGCAGTGTGGGATGACATTACCACCCATGGTAAATGCAGGCAGTGCTCTGCAGTTGCATGAAGTAAAAATCCTACTTTTTTCTGGGGAGATAATAAGGCCACAGAAGGTAGCAGACACGTAAAGAACATGGAGCATGTGCTGAAGGTCGTGAGTTGAGGTCGTGTGGATGCACATGTCGTCCGCATAGTAGGTAACTGTAGTACCGGGGATGACAGGAAGGAGGGAGAGTAGACGATGCTTAAGGATATAGAATAGAAAAGGACTTAGCACACCCCCCCTGAGGAGTGCCCAGTTCAAACCATTCATAGGAGCTATACGACCCTTTAAAAAGGACACGTGATGTTCTGTTTCAGAGATTTCCCCTTATCCATTTCAGTATGCTCCCCCGAACTCTAAAGTCCACCAGCTGGTCAAGAATAATTTCCCTGTTGGCTATATTGAAGGTAGATTTGAGGTCCAGGAAGGCGACCACACTGGTGGGAGAAAGACGGGTGTAGAGTTCAGCGAGGCAGTGATGTGTGCTCCGTTGCGGGAGGAAACCACAAAGACTGGAGGAGGGCTTATCCTGTAGACGGTGCATGAGCCGGGCAAGAAGGATGCGTTCAAACACTTTGCTGAAACAGGAGGTGAGGGAGATAGGCCTAAATTTGTCGGTTCCAGGTTTTGGTAGAGGAATAATAGTGCTTCTGGTCCAGGCAGAGGGCACATGCCCCAGGCAAAAGCAATGGTTGAAGAGCTGCTGTAGGGGGTTATCAGGAACTTTCTGAAGAAGACGGAGAACTTGATATGTAAGACCATCCTTCCCAGGGGCAGCAGCCTTAATCCTAGCAAGAGCACGTCGTTGTTCATCCTCTGTGAATAGGATGTCATCCTCTTCGTCTATAGTACTGCACCCATCAGGTGGAGGTTACGAACACAGCGGCTGGTGGAGAGTGCATCTTGAACGTTTCCAGGAAGGTTGCAAGTTTGTGACTGCCCTGACCAGGTAGTAATGAGATCCTGAGCATACTCAAGAGGACTGTGGTGTAGTACACAGGTGGATTTCTTTTTGACAGCCTTCCTTATAAGGTGCCACATAGTCCCAACGCTAGTCTGATGGTTAATATTATCCGTAAATTTCTGCCAATACTCTGTGTGCACGCACTTCAACAGGGTAACCAGATCATCCCTCTCCAACTGAAAATTGGTGCAGGTGGTCAGGCGTGGGCTGTCTTTGAAAGGACAGTCCAGCATCCACAGCTGTCCTTTCCGCCTGGGCAATATGCTGATCCAGAGTCCAGGAATGGGCCTCAGGGCAACGTGGAACGTGTGGTCTGAGAACATAATGCGTGTAAAAGTCTTATAGAATTCACCAGGGAGTTGTATAAGCTCCGGAGAAAGGAGATCAAAAGTGGGAAGGAGGTGAGAGATAAAGGAAATATAAGTGGGGCAGTATTTAGGAGGGATAGAGATGCAGGTGCAGTGATGGGGGAGGGTGGCTGGAGTCTGAAGTATGGAGTATTTCAGGCTGAGAGCAACATGGTCAGAAAAGAGAGAAGGGATAGAAGAGCAGGAGACATTAGGTACCACAAGGCCAGCTGTGAGAATGTAATCTACAGTACCCCCACGAGCGTGTATGGCACCACCAGTATCCCAGCGCGTGAGGCGGAAGCAGCGGATGTAGTCGAGCAGAGGCTTGCCACTGCGATTGGGAGTGGGAGATAAGTCACCAAGGGCGGGGTGTCTGGCGTTAAAATCCCCGATATAGATCATTCCACTGTCTGTAGGTATTGGAAGGGCTGGTAGATTAATCACACCTGGGGCAGAGTAGACATTGCACAATCGAAGAGTACCATTCCCAACAGTGATTTCAAAGAGCTGTAAGGTCATATCAACTTGTGCAGAAGAACCAAGGAGCATATGAGGTATGGAGGAATGAATGTAGGTAATGAGTCCTCTTCTGGTATAATGCACATATGAAATGGCAAAGAGAGAGAGAATCCAGATTAGAAGTAAGAGAAGTATCATTAATCAGTCTGACTGCCTTAGATTCAACCCTATCAAGAAGATAAGTATTAGAAGAAGCACCCAAGATGTGTGAGCAGTATTCTAAGTAGGGATGGATAAGACTTTTATAAATTTTAAGTAACTGTGAAGAGGAAAAGTAATGACGAAAACGAAACAAAACTCCCAATTTTTTGGATGAAGATTTAGAAATTTTGATTATGTGATTCCTCCAAGACAAGTTAGAGGCTATATGAATTCCTAATATGTTGATAGAATTAAGAGGGTAAACTTCGTTAGTTTCGAAGACAATAGGGTTATCAGGAGGAGAAGATAAAGAGATAGCCAGAAACCGTGTCTTGGAGGCATTGAATTTAACTAAATTTTGAGTGCCCTACTGAGATACTCTCTTCAAATTGGAGTTAAGAGTAGAAGAAAGAGTGATACGAGACTGATTTCGAGTAACAGATGAAGGTTGTGAAGAAAAGGCAGAGGAAAAGTGAAGCGTAGAATCATCAGCAAAGGCATGAAAAAGTGAGGAAGATGGAGATTGTAAAAGATCATTGATGAAGAGAAGGAACAGAGTAGGTGAAAGAACAGAGTCCTGTGGAACACCACTGGTAACAGAGAAATGGCTAGATGTCGCGTCATCAACAGCTACAGATATAAAACGGTTAGTAGGAATACTGGAAATCAGAGAACAGAAAGAAGGGGTCAGAGCCTTGTGCCAGACTCTATCAAAAGCCTTAGAGATATCAAGGGTGACGACAAAGGATTCCCCATAGTTCCTCAGAGAAGATGACCATACATGAGTAAGATAGGACAGGAGATCACCAGTGGATTTTGCCTTGCGGAAGCTGTACTGGTGATAGATGGGTTAGATTCAAGGCGTTTCAAGAAGTGAGCATTGAGCAAAGTTTCGAAAAATTTAGCAATAGAGGAGGTTAGGGCAATAGGTCGGTAGTTTGAAGGAATTAGCGCACAATAAAAGAGTAAGCCTGTCTTTCATTGGTTTGTGGCCAGGCAGTGACTTCTCCTCTTGGGTTATATAGGTTCTCATAGGCATTTTCTTCCAAAAGAGTTCCGTTTCATCACAATTAAAAACTGCTCGTGGGATATAACCTTCATTCTCTACATACTTAGCGAATTCCTTCATGTAAGAATCCGCTGCTTTTTGGTCGGAACTAGCCGCCTCTCCATGTCTAATGACGCTATGAAACCCAGTTCGTCGACGAAAGTGTTCAGACCTGCTTCTGCTGGCTTTAAATTCCTCAAGTTTAGCGCCACTAGAACTCGGAGAGTTTGCTACTAAATCATGGTGAATTTGCATATCATTAGCGCATATTGTGGCCTCGCTAATACTATCTCCAACCAGCTGTTTTTCATTTATCCACAACAACAGTAATTTTTCTACGTCTTCTATTAATTGTAACCTTTTCTTCGTTAATATATTTACTCCCTTAGCCACATCAGCTGCCTTTAAAATCTCTTTATTCTTTAACATAATACAGATGGTCGATTTCGCCATGTCATACTGCGTGGCGAGAATGGACACACAAACCCCATTTTCATGTTTAGAACTTATTACTTTCTTCGTTTCCACTGTTACGCCAATATCACTAACACTTTTAACTTTCTATCTGAAAGGTAAAACAATGGAAAATAAAACAAGAACTATGATCAGATCATGAGCGAACCACACAGATCGGACACCAATGCAGAACTGAGAGCGGGCAAGTGGAACTTGTGGTGGCTTGGCAAATATGTGTGTGTTCGTGAGTTAGATTTTGTTCGTAGGTTGGGGTCAAAATTTGTTCAAAATTTTGTCGGTGGGTACAGACCTTTGGGGGATGGGGTCACCAATAACTATATATACAGTAATCCCTTCCTATATTACGATTCACCTACCGCAGATTTTTTTGGCGAGCAAAAAAAAAAAAAAAAAATGGTTGTGAAACCAGGACGGGCCAAAAAATAATAAAATGTAACATCCTTTCTCGGACCTGGGTACGAAGCATACATAAAGTAAAGAGAAACAGAGATGGAGAGTGTAATGACGTGTCAGATGTGAAGGGAATTTAAAAGATGTGTAATGAATATCCAAGAATATTCAGTGTAGCTGGTGCCATGAGCCAACCTACTACTGGATACATGTTGTTTATGTTATGTCGCAGATTTTCTGGGTATATGCAATTTTTGAGCACGAGGATGCAAATGTTTTACCGCCTCCGTATCAGCTGATCCACCCTCGCACGCTATTTCCCTGACGATATTATATAGAAAGTTTGTTTGCTGTTTGTTCTTAATGCTTTTTTTCAGTTCTCTTCATAATATTAGATCGCATTAAGCGGTAGAAGATGAGGAGGATGCGGGAGAACAAACCTCTAACCAAAAGGTTTTGCCGCTTCCGTATCAGCTGATCCTTATCACTATTCAGGCACAATATCTTACTCATAAAATATTTATTTACTCACCCAATTTGGGGTTTATCCAATTTTCAAGATTATAGTATTATTAATATTCCTTGGTTCTAAACATTATTCTGTCTTCTTTGCATATCATCTGTGCTGCATGAAATCTTAACGTAAACAAAGTCAGCTGAAAGAAAAAGAAAACTATACAATTCGTTACAAAGAAAACGTATATCGTACTGTACATGGGAAACTTAAATGAAATATATATATTCTCTACGCGCTATTTCCCTGACAGTATTATATAGAAACTTTGTTTGCTGTTTGTTCATGATGCTTTTTTCAATTCTCTTCATAATATTCGATCGCATTAAGCGGTAGAAGAGGAGGAGGATGCGGGGGAATGAACCTCTATCTACAAACGTTTTGCTGCTTCCGTATCAGCTGATACCCCCTCGCACGCTATTTATCTGACGATATTATATTGCAAGTTTGTTTGCTATTTGTTCTTAATGCTTTTTTTGAATTCTCTTCATAATATTCAATCGCATTAAGTGGTATAAGAGGAGGAGGATGCCAGAGATCGAACCTCTAACCAAATCGTCTTCCGCTTCCGTATCAGCTGATGCTTATCACTATTTAGGTACAATATCTTACTCATAAAATATTTATTTACTCACCCTATTTGGGGTTTATCTAATATTCAAGATTATAGTTATTAATATTCATTGGTTCTAAACATTATTCTATCTATCGACCATGCTGCACGAAATCTAAACGTAAACAAAGTCAGCTTTGAGAAAAAGAAAACGTATACAATTCTTTACCAAGAAAACGTATATCGTACTGTACATGGGAAACTTTAATGAAATACAGTATATATATATATATATATATATATATATATATATATATATATATATATATATATATATATATATATATATATATATATATATATATATATATATATATATATATATATATATATATATACACAGTGTTGCCTCACTTATCGCGGTAGTTCGGTTCCGGGACCCGGCGCGAACCCGGAAATCCGTGGTGTAGAGATCAGCC
Organism: Halocaridina rubra; assembly: GCA_037179515.1. Taxonomy (NCBI): domain Eukaryota; kingdom Metazoa; phylum Arthropoda; class Malacostraca; order Decapoda; family Atyidae; genus Halocaridina; species Halocaridina rubra. The sequence continues at coordinate 28,615 of JAXCGZ010000303.1, forward strand.
TATATGTACATAGATATTTTAATGTATTTTTACGTTTACACTGTATAAACCCTCCCTGTACTGTTAAAAAAACACCCTTTACATTATAAATAACAGCAAGCAACGTAATTTTTTATATGAAAGTGATAGGAAAACTTACCATGAATGAGGTGATGATGACTTGACATTAATAGGTTCCATATTTTACAATAATTTTTACGTTTACGTAAAATGGCGGCCGACATCCACAAACTTTTTTCCTTCTTTCAATATATCTAAGAGTTCCACTTTATCTACAATGGTTAACATTTTCCTTTGCCACTTAGGCTCACTACAAGAAGCCTTAGAAGATGAAGGATGCTTGGGAGGCATTGCAAAGGTTAAAATATGCCAGTAAAAAAATCACAAGCAAAACATATTAATAATAATAAGCACAACATGAATGGTGCACACGAGTGAGGCGAGACAATGGAAGATGGTGGAAGCCTTTGTCCGAAACGCTGATAGCGGTATTGTATTTTACATGTTGCAATACTGTTAGTATTTATGTTTGTTACTATTTTTTACTGTTATATTATTCATAGGCTAAGAAATACGTTTTTTTTATCAATAAAATCATGAAACTACTGGAAATATAAATATATATGCTAGCTCACGTAGCTTCGACCCCAAAACATTGTACGCTATCGAACACAAGCAAAACGTGAGTTAGACTGAACGAGTCTTTGTCCAAAACGCTGATAGCAGTATCGTATTTCACATGTTGCAATACTGTTAGTATTTATGTTTTTTACTATTTTTTACTGTTTTATTATTTTTAGGCTAATAAATACGTTTTTTTTATCAATAAAATCATGAAACTACTGGAAATATAAATATATATGCTAGCTCACGTAGCTGTGACCCCAATACATTGTATGCTATTGAACACTATTTCGTATGATGCAATACTGTGAGTTATACTGTACGTACGTATATCATTCAGTTATTAGTACAATGTATACTAATTTAGAATTCATCTACTTATTTGATGATTGTACAAAATCTATTGTATTTATTCACTGTAATTTGGACCAAATATTCCTTTTGTAAAGATTATACTGTACTTTTCAAAAGAGGTGGTCAATAAACGTATCTATCTATCAATCTATCTATCTATCTACATTTATGTTTTTTACTCTTTTTTTACTGTTTTATTATTCGTAGGCTGGGAAATAATTTTTTTTTTATCAATTAGATAATGAAATATGTTTTTTTCAATAAAAAAAATGAAAATACTGAGAATTTTTTTTTTTAATATTTTAATATTTTTGAATATACCCATGAAAGAAAATAATAATTTATAAAAAAAAAAAACCGCGATAGAGTGAGAAAGCGAACCAGGAAGCGCAAATAACTGGGGTAACACTGTATATATACATACCTAGTTCTTAGAATAACGCGAAGATAGGTTCTCAGAAGTGCCGCATAATGTAAAAATCTTGTAATGTGACGAACCATTTTCCATAAGAAACAATGATAATGTTTATAGATACTTTTCACAACCGTACATAGACACACTGTGCCAAAGATATAAGATAAGTAAAACATATTTTACAAGTACATAGCAAAGCAGAAAGACCTGTAGCTATTTTTAAAAGTACAAAAGATATTCACATTTACTCTATTATGCGGTGGGCAACAGGCATACACTGGGACGTGCACAGTGGCGGTGAGCACATAACTTAAGCGTTAGAAGAGGAGGAGGATGCGGGAGAACGAACCTCTATCTGTAAACGTAAACAAAGATAAAATAAAAATAAAAAATAACCAAAGCAAGACTAAAAAACTAAAAAAAAATTTCATTATGCAATGCCTAAATGTAAAACACATTGTACTCACTCTATATACAGTGCGCAACAGGCATGGGATGAGCTTGGTGGCAGTGAACACGTGAAGTAAGCATTAACGGAAGAGGAGGGGGAAGTGTTAGAACGAACCCTATTTGCAAACGTAATCAAAGATGAAATAAAAATAATTAACAGAAGCAAGACTAAAAAACTAAAAAAAATTTACATTATGCAACGTCTGAATGACTGTAGCAAAAAAAAAGATAACACACATTCTACTCACTCTATTATACGGTGAGCAACAAGCATAGGTCGAGCGTAGTGGCAGTGAGCACTTGACTTAAGCGATATCAGAAGAGGAGAAGGAACCCCTATCTGAAAACATAAAAAACAATTAATAAATGCAAGACTAGAAAACTAAATTTTTTCATTATGCAATGCCTGAATTGCTGATATAAAAAAAAAAATATAAAACCACATTCTACTCACCTATATACGGTGACCAACAGGTATGGGATGAGCGTGGTGGCAGTGACCACTTGACATAAGCAGTATTTGAAGAGGAGAATGAGCCTCTATTTGCAAACGTAAAAAACGATAACAAATACTAGACTAGAAATCTAAATTTTTTTCATTATGCAATGCCTGAATTACTGTAGCAAAAAAAAATATGAAATATTCTACTTACTCTATAATACAGTGACCAACAGGTATGGGATGAGCGTGGTGGCGGTGAGCACTTGACCTAAGCGGTATTAGAAGAGGAGAACGAATCTCTATCTGCAAATGTAAAAAAACAAGTAACAATTGCAAGACTAGAAAACTAAATTTTATCATTATGCAATGCCTGCATTACTATAACAAAAATAAATATATAACACATTCTACTCACTCTATATATGGTGAGCAACAGGTATGGGGCGAGCGTGATGGCGGCGAGCATTTGACATAAGTGGTAGGAGAAGAGGAGAGTGAAGCCTTAGAACGAACCCCTATCTGCAAAAATAAATAAAGATACAGTAACAAAAAAATTAATAAAAGCAAGACTAGAATTTTTTTTTCATTATGCAATGCCTGAATTACAGTAATAATGTAAATGAAAAATATTACACACATTCTACTCACTTTATATATGGCGAGCAACAGACATCGAGCATGTTTGAGGCGAGTAGGTGATGTAAGTGGTAGAAGAAGGAGGAGAAGAGGAGGAAGTGGAAGAGCCAACCCCTACCTGCAAAAATAAATAAAGCTACCTTAAAAAAAAATGAAGAACAATTGTAGAAAACTAATTTTTTAAAATTATGCAATGCCTGAATATAATGTAGTATGATATGAAAAACATAACAAGAAAACACAGAGGATTACAGAGGTGTACTCACTCTATACGATGGGCAACAGTCATATTGGGACGAGTGGGGTGGCGTTGAGAAGGTGAGTTAAACGGTCAGAGAGGGAGGTGAAGAGGAGGAGGAGGAATGGGGAGAGCTAATCCCTGGTTGTGGTTGGGGTTCATACTGCTTAAATGTGCTGGGCTGAGGGTCATCAATATCACTTCTTTTGACTGAGAAGTAAGCATCAAGAGTTGCCTGCTGTGCAGTCCTCCTCTTTTCTTTTAAAACTTCACCATAGCAAGAAATATCATGCATGACCTATCTAGATGTCATGCCTGCACGCTCTATATTGGGATCGTCCTTATCCAAAATTTCCAAGGCACTCTCTATTAGGTGAAAAAATCGAGTCAATTGATTCACTGTGAGTGATTTCATGGGGCTCACAGAAAGTGCTGCGGCCTCGTTTTCCTCCCTCTCCCCATGTTGTCGTTCACTTTCCTTGTCCTCCAAATCTTCGCCAGTCAATTCCTCCATGTGGGAAGCAAGAAGGACATCCACATCCTCCTCATCAGTGTCGGTGAATTCCACACAATGTGCGAGCTGAAGGCACCCAAGTCTCGTCTTTGACAAATTATTATTGAGATCAAAACCAGTGAAAAAGTTCACTAACTGCTGGCAAAGCTTCTTCCATGCTCCATTTATACATGACTCTGTAACTTCAGCCCAAGATTCCTTCACATACCAAATGGAGTGCTTGATATTAAACTCTTTCCAGTAATCCTTAACCACAGTCTTCTTAATGTCTACTGCCGAAATATCGCCGGCCTCAGCTGCTCTCTCAAGGTCACCCATGCTGACGTCAGTCTTACTGCTGAGATCTTTTAAAGAATGTTTAAGGTAATGCGATTTCAGCATCTTCACTTCCTCCTGGTCCAGTGGTTGGAGTAGGGAAGTTGTATTTGGCGATAGAAACACAACTTTTATATTAGGATGAAGATCGGTGATTGGCGGAGGATGGGATGGAACATTGTCTAAAATTAGAAGAATTTTGAAAGTTTAATCCTAACTCTTGCAGTACACTACTAACTCATTTGGGAGACGTGTCAAGAAATAATCTTTAAAAATACTTTGTAATTGAATATCAGTGCACTTGAAGTAAGTCTTTATAGTAACCCTTTAGTGCTCGAGGATTTTCCGAATGACATATCAATACTGGCTTCAGCTTCATGTCTCTTTCAGCGTTAGCACCAATCAGTAAGATAAAGTGATCTTTTGCTGCCTTTTATCCTGAAGCATGTTTTTGGTCTATAGAAATATAAGTTCTTTCTAGCATTCGCTCCCAGAATAAAGCAATTTTGTCCAAATTGAAAATCTGCTTTGACTTATATAATGATCCTTTATTGTATCGCGTTTCTTGGTTTGCGTTTTAACTGTACCGCGATTTTTTTGGCAATTTTAATTTTTTTTGGAGTATATGCAAAAATATTAAAATAAAAAAAAAAAAAATTTCAGTATTTTCATTTTTTTATTGAAAAAATATTTCATTATCTAATTGATAAAAAAAATTATTTCGCAGCCTACGAATAATAAAGCGATAAAAAATAGTAAAAAACATAAATTTAGATATACAGAGTAACTCACAGTATTGCATCATGTGAAATAGTGTCCGATAGCGTAAAATGTAATGGGGTCGCAGCTACGTGAGCTAGCATATATATTTATATTTCCAGTAGTTTCCTGATTTTATTTATAAAAAAACGTATTTCTTAGCCTAAGAATAAGAAAACAGTAAAAAATAGTAAAAAACATAAATACTAACAGTATTGCACCATGTAATATACGATACCGGTCTCAGCATTTCGGAAAACGAAAAGGGTCGAACCTACATAAGATAGTACATATTGAAATTTTCATTAGTTTATTGATAAAACAAGTATTTCCTAGCCTAAGAGTAATAAAACAGTAAAACATAGTAAAAAACATAAATTTAGATATATAACTCACAGTATTAAATAGTAAAAAACATAAATTTAGAGATATAACTCACAGTATTGCATCATGTGAAATAGTGTCCGATAGCGTACAATGTATTGGGGTCGCACCTACGTGAGCTAGCATATATATTAAAATTTCCAGTAGTTTCATGATTTTATTGATAAAAAAACGTATTTCTTAGCCTAAGAATAATAAAACAGTAAAATATAGTAAAAAACATAAATACTAACAGTATTGCAACATGTAAAATACGATACCGCTATCAGCGTTTCGGACAAAGGCTTCCACCATCTTCCATTGTCTCGCCTCACTCGTTCAGTCTAACTCACGTGTGCGCCGTTCACGTTGTGCTTATTGATACGTTTTGCTTGTGATTTATTTACTTGCATATTTTAACCTTTGCAATGCCTCCCAAGCATCCTTCATCTTCTAAGGCTTCTTGTAGTGAGCCTAAGCGGCAAAGGAAAATGTTAACCATAACAGATAAGGTAAGTTTACCTATCACGTACATATAAATTTATGTTGCATGCTGTTATTTATAAAGTAAAGGGTGGTTTTTTAACAGTGCAGGGAGGGTTTATACAGTAAACGTAAAAATAATAGTAAAATACCTATGTACATGAGTATGTCATATAAATTTACGCTTGCATCTGTTATTTATGAAGTAAAGGGTGGTTTGTTAACAGTACAGGGAGGGTTTATACAGTTTATACAGTGTAAACGTAAAAATAAATTAAAATATCTATGTACATATAGGCTGCTCCTACTCCGCGATTTTCCTGTCTCGCGCTGGGTCCCGGAACCGAACCCTCGCGATAATTGAAGGAACACTTCCTCTATGATGGCCTCTAATTCGGCAGGAAACCATTTTGCCGCCTCCGTATCAGCTGATGCGCTCTTGCACTGTAATTTTAAACCTACGCTGAAAATTATAAAACCAACCAGAGGTAGCTGTAAAGGGTTTTACTTCTTCGCCTTACACCTGGGATTTCAAATGCTCGTAAATCTCACGTGCTTTTTCCCTGACGATATTATATGGCAAGTTTGTTTGCTGTCTCTTCTTAATTGTCATCCACGTACACCTTGTTCCCTTTTTCCGTGTTTTTTTAACTGTGAAATTGCAATAACACCCCTAAAAAGTAATAGTAAAAAAATACGAAATTCATGAATAACATCCATGCAAGAAAAATTTGGAAAGATAAATTTCATTTTAGTATAAAATCGACCACCTCGGAGGCACTTTTCCGCCATCTTCTTCCTCTTCTACCGCTTAATGCGATCGGATATTATGAAGATACTGGAAAAAAAGCATTAAGAACAAACAGCAAACATATTTTCAATATATTATTGTCAGGGAAATAGCGTGCAAGGGTGCATCAGCTGATACGGAAGTGGCAAAACTTTTGCTGATAGAGGTTCGTTCTCCCGCATCCTCCTCCTCTTCTACCACTTATTGCGATCGAATATTATGAAGAAAATTGTAAAAGAGCATTAAGAACAAACAGCACACAAATTTTCGAGATAATATCGTCAGGGTAATAGCGTGCGAGGGTGCATCAGCTGATACGGAAGTGGCAAAACGTTTGCCGATAGAGGTTCGTTCTCCCGCATCCTCCTCCTCTTCTACCGCTTAATGCGATCGAATATTATGAAGAAAATTAAAAAAAAAAGCATTAATAACAAACAGCAAATAAATTTTCGATATACTGTAATATCGTTATTGAAATAGCATGCAAGGGTGCATCAGCTGATACGAAAGTGGCAAAATGTTTGCCGATAAAGGTTCGTTCTCCCACATCCTCCTCCTCTTCTACCGCTTAATGCGATCGACTGTTATGAAGAAAATAGAAAAAAAGCATTAAGAACAAACAGCAAAAATTTTTTGATATAATATCGTCAGGGAAGTAGCGTGCGAGGGTGCATTAGCTGATACTGAAGTGTGACAAAGCGTTTGCCAATAGAGGATCGTTCTCCCGCATCCTCCTCCTCTTCTACCGCTTAATGCGATCGAATATTGTGAAGAAAATTGAGAAAAAGCATTAAGAACAAACAGCAAGCAAACTTTCGATATAATAGTCAGGGAAATAGCGTGTAGAGAATATATATATATTTCAAATAAGTTTCCCTGATATACGTATTCTTTGTAACGAATTGTATAGTTTTTTTTTCTTCTCTCAGCTGACTTTGTTTACGTTTAGATTTTGTGCAGCACGGTCGATATTTAAAGAAGATAGAATACTGTTTAGAACTAAGGACTATTGATATGTAATATGTACTATAATCTTGAAAATTAGATAAACCCTAATAGAGTGAGTAAATAAATATTTTTTGAGTAAGATATTGTGCCTGAATAGTGATAAGCATCAGTTGATACGGAAGCAGAAAAATGTATGTTGATAGGGGTTCGTTCTCCTGCATCCTGCTCCTCTTCTACTGCTTAATGCGATCGGATATTCTGAAGATAATGGAAGAAAAGCATTAAGAGCAAGCAGCAAACAAACTTTCGATATAATGTTGTTAGGGAAATAGCGTGCGAGGGTGCATCAGCTGATGCGGAGGCAGCAAAACGTTTGCATCCTCATGCTCACCACCACCATGCACGTCCCAGTGTATGCCTGTTGCCCATCGCATAATAGAGTGCATTCATTTCTTTACTGTACAGTTAATCTCGATATCTTTTATTCTGTACACTATTTGCATGTTAATATAAATAACTACAAATATTTCTGCTTTGTTTTGTCCTTATAAAATATGTTTTAGTTATCTTATATCTTTGGTATAGTGTGTCTATGGACAGTTGTGGAACGAGCTATGCCCATTATCATTGTTTCCTTTGGAAAATGACTAGTATTTTCATGTGATTTTCCATTTACCCGTCACTTCTGAGAACCTATGTTTGCGTTATTCTGAGAACTAGGATGTACTTAGCATTTTTCCATTTTCTCCATAATATCGGATCTCGCATATGAAGACTTAGCCGCAGTTAAACTAAAACCAATTTGGCACATTTCTTTATTTTTTTTTGCATTTTCATGGATAGTGCGCAGTGTGCTTTCACTGAGATGCATTTGCCAGTTTAATGGCGACTGTACTCTCACCACGCTCATAACATGCCAACACTTGAAGTGTTACTTCAAGGCTTATTGCCCTTCTCGCTCTTTTGGGAGTAGAAGCACTTCCAGAGTCTTTTCCTGGGCGTTTACTAGCCATGATAGTGCAGCACTATAATCTGTAAAATATAAAAGAACTGAAAACACAAACACAGTTAGAACAAGAGATATAGCCACGCACTTAATGCTCATCCACGTACTTAGCATTTTTTCCATTTTATTCATAATATCCGATCGAGAATATGAATACTTAGCCACAGTTAAACTAACATCAGCTTTTGCACTTTTCTTTGTTTTTTCTGCATTTTCACGGATAGTGCGCAATGTGCTTTCACTGAGATGCATTTGCCGGTTTAATGGCAACCGTACTCTCACCATGCTCATAACTGCTCAACACTTGCAATTTTACTTCAAGATTTATTGCCTTTCTTGCTCTTTTGGGAGTAGAAGCACTTCCACAGTCTTTTCCTGGGCGTTTACTGGCCATGATAGTACAGTACTATAATCTGTAAAATATAAAAGAACTGAAAACACAAACCTTAACACAAACACAGTTAGAACAAGAGATATATCCACGCACAATGCTAGGTAAAGACACACTGAAGCACGGGGCAGCATGGCGGGGAAGAGCCTCTGAGGCGGTCGCTTATTTTCTAAAACAAAAATTTGTTTTTAGAATTTTTTTGGCGGGTGTTATTCGTGTATTTTGCATTTATTTACTATTATTTGGGGGGGGGCGTTATTCCAATTTCGCATATTTTAAACACGCTTTAAAGCAAACTGAGTGTATATATATATATATATATATATATATATATATATATATATATATATATATATATATATATATATATATATATATATATATATATATGAATAATTTTTACCCTGACTAGGACTTGAACCTGGGACTTATAATTACTAAGCCAAGGCGCTACCAACTACGCCACAGAATGTCTTAAAAGGGAAACAGACCTTACAGCTTATACCTGCTATACTAGGGATGAACACATTCTATCTGAATGCCACTATGTTCATATTACAGTTTCCCCCAACCTCACTCGTGGTTTTGCGTTTGCATTTAATTCATCTCCCAATTTCACTTGGCTTAGTAATTATAAGTCCCAGGTTCAATTCCCAGTTGGGGTAAAAATTACTCATGTTTCCACTTATGGCAATGTGCTTATTTGATTATTGTTGGTCCCAAATGAGATTGGGAGTTGAATTAAAGGTGAAAACAAAGCCACGAGTGAGGTTGGGGAAACTGTAATATGAACATAGTGGCATTCAGATAGAATGCATTCATCCCTAGTATAGCAGGTATAAGCTGTAAGGTCTGTTTCCCTTTTAAGACCTGTGGTGTAGTTGGTTGCACCTTGGCTTAGTAATTATAAATCCCAAGTTCAAGTCCTGGTCAGGGTAAAAATGATTCATGTTTTCACATATGGTAATGTGCTTATTTGATTATTGTTGGGAGCGGAGCACAGAATTCCGATATGGCATGCATTGCGTGTTGCATGAGTATGTAAAAAAATTATTCCCTGCTTGTCTTAAGAACCAAACAAAAGTGAGTGAAAAGCTAAATGGTGTTAGTTAAGTCCTAAATTAAGGTTTTCTTACCACCAAACAGATTATAGGAGAAGAGGTGAGAAAATATTAGGGACTGATGAATTTGTAATATTGTCCTTTTTTTTGTATGTTGTTACCACCCTGCCTGCTTCAGCAGGAATTAACATTGTGTTGGACAATATTAAATTAGTTCATTCCATAATTTAAAGAGGCTTTTGCGGTATTCGTAGTTTGATGATATTTATCTCTGAACACAGAGTTTCTCAGTATTATATATTGAGGTATAGAGTGATTAACTTCTTTTTCTATTTCAGTACAGGTTTAAAAAGCTTGAGTCAGCATCAGTCTTACCTTTCTGTTTTATTAATCTTGCCAGTATAGCATATCATGAACAAACTGCTATTTACTATTGGAAAAGGGCTTGAAGTTAAAGAAAGGTGTGCTAGCCATGGCATTGTCCCAGCACCACCATATGAAGAAATTGAAACTTTCCTATGTCTTTCCACATTAACTCTCCTTGGCTAGCCATAGTTTAATTAATATTTGAAATGAGCTTGTTCAAAATGAAGCCATTATGTTAAGGCTTTGTCTCAGCTTTACCCAATAAAAAACTGTACTTCTTTATGCGATATAGTATATTTTTCTTTACAGATCTCAAATGCTGACTCTAGCCAGGGTATAATGACGCTTGGTAAATTAGCCGAACTTAACAGTATATTGGGCTTGAGAGCTGAGAGAAATGACGATAAGGCTCTGCTAGGCATAGCCCTGGCCTCCCCACCAATGTATATATTATGTCATATCACTGCAGCCATATACTCCTTCTTTTACTTAGTTGTTGGGCTCATTACAGGTTGGTATTTGAAATTTAATGGTAAGCTTTACCTTTAAATTTAAGAAGAGTTTTTGTAAATACAGTTTCGCATATAGTTTTTAATTGTTTCCCCTTAACTGCAAGTAACTTTAAAAAATAAAATTATTTAGAGGAAAGATGTTTCATTGCAAGCCTATGAACACTAGGATTGCAGTGTTCAGAAGTTAGGAGGCTTTGAGGAATGGATTGGTTTAAGAGTTTAGGTTTTGGGCAACTCTGACATTACTGTATAATGTGCATTGAATAAGACTCATGAAAGCATATATGTAGGTCACCCGCCATCCTCTTTAAAAAAAAAACACTTTATGAAAGTAGCCCGCCGTTCAAGGTTTTTATTATCATGAGCCACGCAGCAAGCCCAGCTGGAGTAAGTTAAACATTGTAAACTAGATGGCTTGAGCATGGGAAGTCATTTGGTGAAGAAAAGGCAAGCTAAAATAGAAAAAATAAATTTATATAAGTTGGAGCAACTCATTATTCCACCTCTCATATTATTGCACTATAAATTTAAAGATTTATACTACAAATCAGTGCATAGTTCTTGGATAAGAAATTTAATTGCACGCAAGTTTTTTTTCCAGTGATTCAAGATGAGACTCTTTAGCCGATAATTAACTGGGGAGCAATATTCCAGACTAGAAAGTAAAATGTGTCATGGCTTCGTTATTAAAAATATTGAAAGATTTCCTCAAGATACCAATTATTTTTTGCATTCATAGAGTATGTTGATCGAAAGTCAACATGCAGCCAAAGTTACCTCTAGAATCATGAACGACTTGCATAATGTTAATGAATCATTATCAGTGAAGAGAGTAGCATTGGGGGATCAAGTATTTTGCTTAATATGATATTTTTTTGTTATATTAGTTCGTGCACCAAGCACGAACTTTAGTAAGATCTCTCTTCAAAGATTCAGCAAGCTACTCTCATTTTTGCATATGGAACAGCAAGAATTAAAATAACATTATTAGTATAGGCATCTACTTTGTTTTCCAACACTGTCCACCTGATATGAGTATAAAGGATAAAGAGCAAGAGGCTACCTGAGGGACCCCTAACATCACTTGACTTGAGTCATTGTAATGCTCATCTGCCATCACCCTTTGAGTTCTGTAACTTAAAAATAGCTTAATGATATTAGGAAAAGGTCCAGCAACACCCATGTTCCTTAACTTGAAAATGCGAGTTTCATGATTAAGATGATCAAAAGTAGTATTAATGTCAAGTTCAGTTTTGTTTGCCTCCGGGATTTCCTTGTTGAATATATATTTTTTTATTTAAAAATTAGTGGTACCTTTGTACAGTTCAGTGTGCAGGGTATTATCTATTTAGGATAGTTTCTGATAGGTCAAGATAGGAGTCTTATTATTCAGTTTTAAATTTTAGTAATTTTGAATATTGTATGATATGGCTGAAGTATTTAATATTGCACTCTTTAAGTAACATTTAGAATTAATAAAAAGTACATTAATTAGTTCTTAAATAATGACATTATTTTGCTACCAGTAACAAATTGGTTTTCTTTGCAGTTTGTCTCGCCTTCTTTTTAACATACTACTGTGTGAATTACTATAGACAGAAAAAGGACTTGGAAAATCAACAGGTATGTATCAATATAACCTAATATGATATGAAGTCAGTTACCAGACCCAATGCCATATAAAGGAAGAAAGGTAAACTTGGGCAGCCTTAGCTTTGGTTTTGGGGTTTTACTTAGCATGGGCTTGTATTGTTCACAGTTTATGATGTGCACAGGCAAGACTGGGAGCTAAAAGATAGTGATAAGGAAGAAAGTATCTGGATAATTTTCTTTTATTTTTTCTTTGATTGGAGCCATAGTAACCAAGAAAACTTAACACACGATTTTGAAATTTTCCACTTCTTACAACTTGCACAAGCAGGAATGTGAGAGATTGATTATGTAATACAATTCAAATCTAAGAAATATGATGCCATGGTTTTAGAAATTACCCTTGACATGGGCTTGCTTTTGTTTGCTCTTAACAACATGCAGAGGCTTGATTAAGTAAACAGAATAAGAGCGACATAAATGTGTAAATGAGTTTGCATTATTTTACTTTGGCTTTTGCCACTGTTTAGAACTTGTCAAAAGGCCGTAAGAAAACTAATAATTATTAAAAGTGGTGAACGTTTTCTTGTCTTTTTTCTCTTATTAATGTGGTGAACATTTCTTTTCTTTTTTCTTTGATAAATCTATCCTTTTCTCCTTGTTGGAGATTTTACTGCAGATTATTAGCAAAGTAAATACTTATATATAGCAACTTTAATTTAAAATGTAAATTATAATGTTTTTATTTTACTTTTCATTCCTTACTTTTATATGTAGCATTATATTTGGTTTACATTATTAAAATAAAAACAAATATAATTATTTCTAACTTCATTGCAGAGAAAAGGTTTTAAATTAATATACATACATATCTGTTTAGGTATATGAGATGGTGGAACAGATTCTAGAAGTTCTTAGTGAGGTGGCTGGTCCAGGTGGCAAAGATCACGTTGCTGTCAACCATATTCGCGATTCCCTCATCAATCCCCGAGAGAGAAATGCTAAAAGAGATATATGGAAGAAGGCTGTAATGTTTATTAATAAATACGAGTCTAGGGTAAGAAGTTTTTTTATTAAAATATTTAAAGTTTAATGAGAGATTAGTTGCAGGGCATTAGTAGTGATGGGTGTGAACATGTAGAAATTACATGTTTGTATACCAAGATACCCTTCGGTAATGCATTTCACGATTCTATAAAATGAAATTGTTGTATACATAAATCACTCCAGTTAAGAGAGCATGCATATCTTATTGCTTTAGATGCTGTTATGCAAATGAAAGTTATGAGACACAGGTATTATTAGTTTTCAAGTTTTATAACTTCACAATATATTACCAACATTGAATTCATTAGTTTGAATATTAATCTTGATATTACAATATATTCATTAAGATCATCTTAGCATCTTTTGAATAATTTATTTAACAAATACACACTCATCATAATTGCTGTTCTTTATTGGCTTATACATCAAGAATTAATTACTAATTTTACCTTTCTTGTTATCTCTAGATAGGCCAGTTTGATTTCTTAGTTAAAAAATTTATTGTCGAATTGCACATGTGTAGCATTGCATGAGTGTAAAGAATGTACTGACTTTGTCATATAAAGACTTATTAACAGTTGGTTAATTTCTGCATAGTAATATTGTATTATGATTCATGTGACCTGCAGATCAGGTATGAAATTGAAAATGTTCATGGGGAGGATTGTGAGATATGGCGATGGACGTCAGGTGTTCCACACTCTCCTTCCAACTCGCCTGGTAATGATGGTAGCAGCAATCGTCCCCCTGCCAAAATGTGGCAGGGTCAAGCTTTTGAAAGTCTAGAAACCACACACAATCTTCCGAATGTATCTCCTACGTCTTGTCTCAAAATAAGGAATATGTTTGACTGTGATGTGTGAGTATAACATGGGATATACTATCATAATTATGACATAGTAATAGTTCTGGATTCCTCTCTCCTACATGGAAGATTTTTTTTCTCTCCCCACAAATCAATTGGCAGAGGAGGCAAGGATGGACACGTAATGTCGAACAGTTATGGCCACCACCTGAAACTCTGGTATAAAGTTATAAGTATAAAATGTAAAATATAAACATCCATCTATTACAAAGCTTATGCAGGTGGGCCTCATTATTTGTCACTAATTGGGACCCTTAAACTGCGACTAATAACGAAAAGACAAATAACAAAACCATATTTTTAATCACAATCAATGGATTAGGGGTCTAATAGGGCCTGGCCATCCTACATCTATGTTTTATGATGTGAGACTTTATACCTAAGCATGTTTGTATAAAGTAGATATATCAATAAAGGTATAGAAAAGTAAAAGTGCATGCAGTACATTTAATAAAACTTTAAATATAAATGCCAAGGTGAACAGTATTTAAAGTAAGTGTGACGCAGTACAATAACGGCAGCAGACCATGGTTGGGGGGAAAAACAATGGAGGAGATCAAGCGGGCCAAGGACCTGTAAATATAAATTAGAAACAGCAATATAGGAAAAGAAAACAAATATTGAATATTAATGCAGTGCACTACAATGTTATTAAAAGAAAAAACGTAGTTTATGTACACTATCTGAAGCATCAAAGCTTTGGCGCACATGAGTAGCAGACAATGCAGGTTTGAGAGTGCCATTGTCTCCATGTGTTAACAAAGTATGTAACCAGGGAAATTTTTTTCCCTCAAAATGTTACCCACGAATGAAAGATATAAAGAAAATCAGGGTGATGAGTAACTGGGGCCCCTTGTGTGTATATATATATATATATATATATATATATATATATATATATATATATATATATATATATATATATATATATATATATATATATATATACAGTGTTACCCCAGTTATTCGCGCTTCTTGGTTCGCGTTCTCACTCTATCGCGTTTTTTTTTTGGATAAATTATTATTTTATTTTATGGGTATACGTAAAAATATTAAAATATTGAAATTTTTTTCTTCAGTATTTTCATTTTTTTATTGAAATTTACGTTGCGTGCTGTTATTTATAATGTAAAGGGTGTTTTTTTAACAGTGCAGGGAGGGTTTATACAGTTCGTAAACAAAAAAATAATTGTAAATGAGTATGTGTGTCACGTCATCATCACCCCATTCATCGTAATTTTATCTATCACTTTCATAAAAATTTACGTTGCTTGCTGTTATTTATAATGTAAAGGGTGTGTTTTTAACAGTGCAGGGAGGGTTTATACAGTACGTAAACGAAAAAATAATTGTAAATGAGTATGTATATCACGTCATTATCACCTCATTCACTGTAATTTTATCTATCACTTTCATAAAAATTTACGTTGCTTGCTGTTATTTATAATGTAAAGGGTGTTTTTTTTAAGAGTGCAGGGAGGGTTTATACAGTACGTAAACGAAAAAATAATTGTAAATGAGTATGTATGTCACGTCATTTTCACCTCATTCACCGTAATTTTATCTATCACTTTCATAAAAATTTATGTTGCTTGCTATTATTTATAATGTATAGGGTGTTTTTTTTAACAGTGCAGGGAGGGTTTATACAGTACGTAAATGAAAAAATAATTGTAAATGAATATGTATGTCACGTCATCATCACATTCACGGTAAGTTTTCCTATGACTTTCATAAAAATTTACGTTGCTTGCTGTTATCTATAATGTTAAGGGTGTTTTTTTAACAGTGCAGGGAGGGTTTATACAGTACGTAAACGAAAAAATAATTGTAAATGAGTATGTATGTCACGTCATTATCACCTCATTCACCGTAATTTTATCTATCACTTTCATAAAAATTTACGTTGCTTGCTGTTATTTATAATGTAAAGGGTGTTTTTTTAACAGTGCAGGGAGGGTTTATACAGTGTAAACGTAAAAATATATTAAAGTATCTATATACATATAGGCGGATCCTACTTCACGGATTTCCTGGTTCGCGCTGGGTCCCGGAACCGAACTACCACGATAAGTGAGGCAACACTATATATATATATATATATATATATATATATATATATATATATATATATATATATATATATATATATATATATATATATATATATATATATATATATATATATATATATATATATATATATATATATAAGGGAGTCCTCATATAATGTCAGAGTTTTGTTCCTGACAGCTGACTTAAGCCGAAAATCAACATAAGTCAGAACTCAATTAGATTCAAACCTGGGTCCCCTAATTATTTTTTTTATTAGCACACAATAAGAGTGTAAGCCTGTTTTTCATTGATATGTGACCAGGCAATGCCTCTCTATAAATAGTAGGAAAATGCATATTACTTTGAGGTAACCAAATTCGAACACGAAAATAAAAAGTACTTTAAATATTTTTCATATTGGTTCATTGTCATATATATATATATATATATATATTTATATATATATATATATATATATATATATATATATATATATATATATATATATATATATATATATATATATATATATATATATATAGTAAGTATATATATATATATATATATATATATATATATATATATATATATATATATATATATATATATATATATATATATATATATATATATATATACATACATACATACATACATACATACATACATACATACATACATACATACATACATACATACATACATACATACATACATACATACATACATACATACATACATACATACATACATACATACATACATACATACATACATACATACATACATACATACATACATACATACATACATACATACATACATATATATATATATATATATATATATATATATATATATATATATATATATATATATAAACACACACACACACACACACACACACACACACACACACACACACACACACACACACACACACACACACACAGAGGCACTGAGGACATGAGGAGGAACTATCCGAAAGGAGATTACATCAAAATGAATGAGCTTTTTGCAGTTATTGACTGGAGAACCTTATTTTACAACATATCTGTACAAGAAATGTATGACATCTTTTGTGAGAAATATTGGAAGATAGTAGATTGCTGCATACCTGTCACCAAAGTAGGTGTAATTCATGCCAGAGAGAAATGGTTCGATAATGGGTGTAAAAGAGCTAAGGAGTGGAGAGACAAATGCTGGAAAAGGTATAGGAGGAGAAAAAACATAAATGCCTGGCAAACCTACAAAAGAGCAAGAAATGACTACCTAAGTAAAAGGAGAGAGGCAGAGAGAGATTATGAGAGGGACATCACCAGGAAGGCTAAAGAAAATCCCAAGCTTTTCCACAGCTTTATCAGAGGAAAACTGAAGGTAAAAGAACAGGTTTTAAGGCTAAAGAGAGCGGATGGAAGCATCACTGAGACGGACGAAGAGATCTGCAAAGAATTGAACAAGGAGTTTCAGTCAGTATTTACAGTAGAAAATACCCCACCCCCTCAGATTGCAGTGATAGAAGCTCAAGGGCCGGTATTAGAGAACATCAACCTTACAGCCACAGAGGTATGCAAAGCGCTGATGGATTTAGATGTTCATAAAGCTACAGGTCCTGATGACATATCCCCTCATGTGCTTAAAAAATGCGCAAACACAATATCAGTGGCACTAAGTATCATATTTAAGGAGTCACTGGAGTCGGGGGAGATTCCAAGATGCTGGAAACAAGCAAATGTGATACCTATCTTCAAAAAGGGAAGGAGGGATACGGCTCTGAACTATAGACCAGTTTCCTTGACCAGCATAGTTTGCAAAGTTATGGAGAAACTACTAAGGAAACATATCTCTCTTCACTTGGAATCCTTCAACTTTTTGTCAGTGAGGCAACATGGCTTCAGAGAAGGAAGATCAACAGTAACAAACTTATTAGAATTTTATGATGAGGTAAGCCAAATCTTACAGGAAAGAGAGGGCTGGGCAGATTGCATATTCCTAGACTTCCAGAAAGCGTTTGACACTGTTCCACATGGGAGACTTATTAGGAAGCTGCAATCAATGGCTAGAATAGGTGGAAATGTCTTGGAATGGATAAAAACTTACTTAGAAGGAAGGGAACAGAGGGTTAGAGTAAGACACTCAGTGTCTGAATGGAGAAGAGTTAGTAGTGGAGTTCCACAGGGTTCAGTTTTAGGGCCACTTTTGTTCCTTGTATATGTAAATGACCTACCAGAGTCTGTAAATTCATTCATGAATATGTTTGCAGATGATGCAAAGATTGTGAAGAAAGTAAAAAACGAGAACAATGGTAGAGAACTTCTGGAGGATCTAAATAATCTGCATGAGTGGTCAGAAAAGTGGCTAATGAAATTCAATACCTCAAAATGTAAGGTAATGAGAATGGGTACAAGTGCAAGAAGGCCCAAGCTTGACTACTCGGTGGCTGGAGTACAACTTCAAGAGACAGAAAATGAGAGAGATCTAGGAGTAAACATACTGGCAGATTTGTCTCCAGAAATACATATAAATGGCGTAGTAAGGGCAGCATATGCATTCTTATCAAATGTAAGGGTAGCCTTCAGGCACATGGACAAGGAAATGTTCAGAAATATTTATGTAACCTATGTGAGGCCAAAACTCGAATATGCAGCCCCCTTTTGGAATCCGCACTTGAAAAAGCACATAGCTAAGCTTGAAAAAGTTCAAAGACATGCCACGAAACTGGTGCCAGAAATACGCAATCTCGGTTATGATGAGAGGCTGAGGGAATTAGACTTGCTATCACTCGAAGCTAGAAGAGTAAGGGGGGATATGGTGACAGTCTTTAAATTCCTTCATGGTTATGATAGAGTGGATAGGGATCGATATTTCGATATGGCTGGCTCTAGAACTAGAGGTCATAGTTTGAAGCTTCGTAAGAAAACTTGTTTGCAGGATGTAAGGAAATACTTTTTCAGTGTAAGAGTAGTTGATAATTGGAATTCGCTAAGCGAGGAGGTAGTTAATGCTATCTCAATCCATAGTTTTAAGGACAGGTATGATAAGTATCACTAAGTCTAAAAATGGAACCGATCAGGAGACGGGAAGATACGAGCTCTGGGCTCTTTCCCGTAAACACAATTAGGTAATCACAATTAGGTAATCCACACACACACACACACACACACACACACACAGAGGGAGTCTTCTAATAACATCAGGGTTCCATTCCTGACAACTGACATAAGTTGGAATTCACTTAGATTCCAACCTGGGTCTCCCAACCTATGTTAAAAGTAAATAATTTAAAACATAGGAAAAATTTCAATGTTCGTAATCCTTTATAAAAAAATATTAAAGATAATCCTAATAGTATTGCTTACCTTTAAAATTAACATTAATCTATAGAAATAAGTTTTCTCATTGTAAGACAGATATTGGAGAGGCAAGTGCTGAGGAGATTGGGGCAGGTGAGTCTGGAGAGGCAATAGAGCATACAGTACAGTACATTATCTATAGAAAAAACTACTTCACTGAAAGCTCTCATTTTAATATACTGTATAATAAAACTACACTAATAAGCATAGATAATTATACAAAACTCTGCTTGCTTTTACTCATGTGGTTTGATGATTGTGGCCACGGTAATAAGGACTAATCCGAGATTGCGGCCAATGTTATTAGAAGATTCTTCCTTTCCAGCATGGTTTGCCACTTCAGTTTTATATTTCCATGGTGATGGCTTTTTATTTCTTAGTAACTCTGCCATCAGAAGTATCACTAACACGCTTTGGAGACATAGCAAAGTCCGTAACGAGCGAACACAACGAGAGAGCAGACGAAAGCACTAGGCACTATATGGCGGATGGGAATAAACTGAGAGTTGTTGTTCTCCACTCCTAATACCGTGTGATGCCTATTTCTTACACTAAGCTCAACAAACTAGTTTGAATAAAATCGTATATACAGCTATATGTTTGGTATTTTTTCTTTTTAAATTCTGCATAATTTTTCAGTATAACCAACTGTATATAAAAAATAGACAAATAAAGCTATTAACTTGATAAATACTAATACAGTACAGCTGTGTTTGCTAGCTTTGTATTCATGTGTATTTCAAATAAAATTGTATTTACAGCTATGTGTTTGGTATTTTTTTTTTAAATTCAATATAATCCTTCTATTAGCTTCAAACCTCAGGTCAGGTAGACGGTCATTTGGCATAATCTTCTTAATGAGGACTTAAATGATTGCCGGGAGGATCCACGATGGGATTAGCTTTACCCCTCATGTCAGGTGGACTGTCATTTGGTATAATCTCCTTAATGATGTCTTTTAAGATCCCATTAAGAATGTCGTATGACTTCTGTCATGCTGAAGCCAGCCCGCCATGCTGAAGCCAGAATCTGAAACTTGTAACAGCTCTTGAGGGGTAACGGTTAGTCGAGGCCACGGATATTCTATTACATGCCCTCACTTTTATTGAGTTTTTGTGCGGCCCATGTGTTGTGGCTAGGCACCTGGAACTAACCGCAGGCGCCATGCACCCCCCCCAAGAGGCCTACAGGATAAGGGACCCTCGGTCCCTTATAACACCACAAGTCGTGAAGAGAAACATGTGAGGCTAGGGTGAAATAGAATACTCTCCCCACTTGTGTTCTGCGGTGCGGCCGGTGTTTGTAGAGGGCGTCAAGGAGATATGTGACCGGACCCCTGAGGCTTGGCATCCGACATGGAGTACCTGAGGGTGGGAAAGGCCGAGAGTTAGCCCTTTCCTAAACCACACGAAACATGAACTTGTGTTTCGTACGCAGGAACCTGCCCAGGAGAAATGCCCAATAACTCCCCCCCCCGGAAGTAGGTGGGATTCCACTTTGAACCTGGCGCTGATTTGCTGGACTAGATCTGACTGATTTCATTGGAGAATTGGATGTTAAGCCACGCCCTGCCCTTGGGGGTATTTAAAGAGCCACCCAGGGCAGAGACAGTTAGTTAGATATTGCCAGGGGCACGAATAGATCATAGACTGTGATAGTCATAGGGTGGGGGCCATTGGGCCATGGGGGCCATTGGGCCATTGGGCCATTGGGCCATTTGAGGCACAGGGGCATTGAGGCGTCGGATGTGTTGTACTCTAGAATAAATATAAGTAAAGGAACTACTGCTTGTCCATTCTTGCCTTGTGACCACGTTACCTTAATTGTCCATTCTTACCTTGTACCCTTCAGGTACTAGCATTTATTAACTGGTGACCACGCTACCATAATTATAAGTAACTATAAACGTAGGAGGAAAAGCCCTACGTCAGTGGTGTCATTAGATGAGTTAATAACAATATCCTCCACGACAGTGGCGGCATACTGTGGAAGAGCTATAACCCCCACGTCAGTGATGACAAGCGGCGAGATAACCCAGTCATCTTATAAAGTGTGAGTTCAAGTGGAAGTCCAAAACTCATACGTCAGTGGTGGCTTACGGCGGAATAGCCATATCCAATACGTCAAGAAGATTATGCCAAATCAAATAACTGTTCACCTGACCTTAGGTCTGAAGCTAATCCCATTGTGGATTCCCCTGGCAATCGTATTTGCAGCTATATATTTGGTATTTATTCTTTTTATATAAATAAATAAAGCCATTAACTCGGTAAATACGAATACAGCTGTGGATTCAAGTGTAAATAAAATTGTTTTTATAGGTGTGTTTGGTATTTTTCTTTTCAATATAACCAAATACTCTATATAAAAAAATAAGTAACTAAAGCCATTAACTTGATAAATACAAATGCAGCTGTGAATTTGAGTGTAAATAAAATTGTAGTTATAGCTTTATGTTTGGTATTTTTTTTTTTAAATTCAGTAAAATTTTTCATTATACTGTCTATAAGAAATAAAATAAAGCCATTACCTTGATAAATATGAATAAAGAACAGCTGTGACTGCTACTTTTAAATTATATGGAGCCTTTGTAATGGCTCCACATATTATAACAGCTACGTTTGCATTTGTGTGTATTCCGAATAAAATAGTATTTACAGCTATGTATTTGGTATGTTTCTATTTAAATTGAATATTAACCTTCAATACAATCAAATATATAAAAAAATAAAGTCATTAACTTGATATATGTGAATACAGCAGTGCTGCTAGCTGTGTATTCCTGCCTATTTTGAATAAAATCGTATTTACAGCTATGTGTTTGTTTTTAATTAAATTTAATTCTTCAATATAACCATATATATAAAAAATAAATAAATAAAGCCATTTACTTAATAAATATGAATAAAGCAGTGCTGATAGCTGTGTTTTTCTCCACTGCTTTCTCAAAATTTTGGCGCATGGTTTGAATTTACCGCACCAACCAGGTAGGTCCAAAAATTAATTTATTAATAATTAATTATTTTTTGGCCATTGTTGTCAAATCAAAACGACTGTATATGAAGACTCTCTGTATTGTTCTGGTTTTACATCACGGACTCCCTTTTCTACCAAGGGCTAGGACAGTTGCCTTCAAGCGAAGGAATTGTTTTGGCAGATGTAATCCTTACCCTGAGTGCATGCCCTTGCTAACCTCAGACCGTGACGGGGCACGAACCCTCGACCTAACGCCTCAGAGTTGCAGACAATGAAGACTCTCTGTATATATATATATATAATATATATATATATATATATATATATATATATATATATATATATATATATATATATATATATATATATATATATATACACTGTCCCTTCGATTATCGCGAGGGTTCAGTTCCGGGACCCGGCGTGAGACAGGAAAATCGCGGAGTAGGATCAGCCTATATGTACATAGATATTTTAATTTATTTTTACGTTTAAACCGTATAAACTGTATAATCCCTCCCTGTACTGTTAACAAACCACCCTTTACTTCATAAATAACAGCATGCAAGCGTAAATTTATATGACATACTCATGTACATAGATATTTTACAATTATTTTTACGTTTACTGTATAAACCCTCCCTGCACTGTTAAAAAACCACCCTTTACTTTATAAATAACAGCATGCAATGTAAATTTATATGTACGTGATAGGTAAACTTACCTTATCTGTTATGGTTAACATTTTCCTTTGCCGCTTAGGCTCACTACAAGAAGCTTTAGAAGATGAAGGATGCTTGGGAGGCATTGCAAAGGTTAAAATATGCGAGTAAAAAAATCACAAGCAAAACGTATTAATAAGCACAACGTGAACGGCGCACACGTGAGTTAGACTGAACGAGCCTTTGTCCGAAACGCTGATAGCGGTATCATATTTTATATGTTGCAATGCTGGTAGTATTTATGTTTTTTACTATTTTTTACTGTTTTATTATTCTTAGGCTAAGAAATACGTTTTTTTTTTATCAATAATATCATGAAACTACTGGAAATATAAATATATATGATAGCTCATGTAGCTGCGACCCCAATGCATTGTACGCTATCGGACACAAGCAAAATATTTAATAAGCACAACGTGAACGGCGCACACGTGAGTTAGACTGAACGAGCCTTTGTCCGAAACGCTGATAGCGGTATCGTATTTTACATGTTGCAATACTGTTAGTATTTATGTTTTTTACTATTTTTTACTGTTTTATTTTTCTTAGGCTAAGAAATACGTTTTTTTATCAATAAAATCATGAAACTACTGGAAATATGAATATATATGCTAGCTCACGTAGCTGCGACCCCAATACGTTGTACGCTATCGGACACTATTTCGCATGATGCAATACTGTGAGTTATACTGTACGTACATACAGTATATCTAAATTTATGTTTTTTACTATTTTTTACTGTTTTATTATTCGTAGGCTGGGAAATAATTTTTTTTTATCAATTAGATAATGTAATTTGTTTTTTTTTTCAAAGAAAAAATGAAAATACTGGAAATTTTTATTTTTTTAATATTTAAATATTTTTGCATATACCCCCCCCAAAAAATATAATAATTTGCCAAAAAAAAAAAAAAAAGTGGTACAGTGAAAACGCGAACCAAGAAACGCGATCCAGCGGGGGATCGCTGTATATATATATATATATATATATATATATATATATATATATATATATATATATATATATATATATATATATATATATATATATATATTTACAGTGATCCCTCGATATATCATGATTCACCTATCGCGAATTCACTCTATCGCGGTATATATATATATATATATTTTATTTTATTTTTTATTTTTTTTTGCAAAAATTTTTTTTCACACGCACACACACACACACACACACACACACAGGACTATTGAAGTCATAAACTCAGTTGTTAACATGGCACGGGAAAAAAAATGTAGGATTTTGATTATGGGAGACTTTAATCATAAAGAGATAGATTGGATAAATCTTGACCCACACAGTGGTGAGGACTCATTCGGGGCAAGATTCCCAGATTACGTACAAGGGAATTTCCTACACCAACATGTAATGGAACCAACAAGGGCCAGGGGTGGGGATGAGCCATCACTACTTGATCTAGTGTTCACAGATAATGTGTTGGATATTGAAAAAATTGAGTATGTACCACCAATTGGAAAGAGTGACCACTGTGTGTTGTTGATGGAGTATATCATTGAAGATATTCTTCCTGAGAGTAGAGGCACTGAGGACATGAGGAGGAACTATCTGAAAGGAGATTACATCAAAATGAATGAGCTTTTTGCAGTTCTTGACTGGAGAACCTTATTTTACAACAAATCTGTACAAGAAATGTATGACATCTTTTGTGAGAAATATGGGAAGATAGTAGATTGCTGCATACCTGTCACCAAAGTAGGTGTAATTCATGCCAGAGAGAAATGGTTCGATAATGGGTGTAAAAGAGCTAAGGAGTGGAGAGACAAATGCTGGAAAAGGTATAGGAGGAGAAAAAACATAAATGCCTGGCAAACCTACAAAAGAGCAAGAAATGACTACCTAGGTAAAAGGAGAGAGACAGAGAGAGACTATGAGAGGGACATCACCAGGAAGGCTAAAGAAAATCCCAAGCTTTTCCGCAGCTTTATCAGAGGAAAACTGAAGGTAAAAGAACAGGTTTTAAGGCTAAAGAGAGCGGATGGAAGCATCACTGAGACGGATGAAGAGATCTGCAAAGAATTGAACAAGGAGTTTCAGTCAGTATTTACAGTAGAAAATACCCCACCCCCTCAGATTGCAGTGATAGAAGCTCAAGGGCCGGTATTAGAGAACATCAACCTTACAGCCACAGAGGTATGCAAAGCGCTGATGGATTTAGATGTTCATAAAACTACAGGTCCTGATGACATATCCCCTCATGTGCTTAAAAAATGCGCAAACTCAATATCAGTGGCACTAAGTATCATATTTAAAAAGTCACTGGAGTCAGGGGAGATTCCAAGATGCTGGAAACAAGCAAATGTGATACCTATCTTCAAAAAGGGAAGGAGGGATACGGCTCTGAACTATAGACCAGTTTCCTTGACCAGCATAGTTTGCAAAGTTATGGAGAAACTACTAAGGAAACATATCTCTCTTCACTTGGAATCCTTCAACTTTTTGTCAGTGAGGCAACATGGCTTCAGAGAAGGTAGATCAACAGTAACAAACTTATTAGAATTTTATGATGAGGTAAGCCAAATCTTACAGGAAAGAGAGGGCTGGGCAGATTGCATATTCCTAGACTTCCAGAAAGCGTTTGACACTGTTCCACATGGGAGACTTATTAGGAAGCTGCAATCAATGGCTAGAATAGGTGGAAATGTTTTGGATTGGATAAAAACTTACTTAGAAGGAAGGGAACAGAGGGTTAGAGTAAGACACTCAGTGTCTGAATGGAGAAGAGTTAGTAGTGGAGTTCCACAGGGTTCAGTTTTAGGGCCACTTTTGTTCCTTGTATATGTAAATGACCTACCAGAGTCTGTAAATTCATTCATGAATATGTTTGCAGATGATGCAAAGATTGTGAAGAAAGTAAAAAACGAGAACAATGGTAGAGAACTTCTGGAGGATCTAAATAATCTGCATGAGTGGTCAGAAAAGTGGCTAATGAAATTCAGTACTTCAAAATGTAAGGTAATGAGAATGGGTACAAGTGCAGGAATTCCCAAGCTTGACTACTCGGTGGCTGGAGTACAACTTCAAGAGACAGAAAATGAGAGAGATCTAGGAGTAAACATACTGGCAGATTTGTCTCCAGAAATACATATAAATGGCATAGTAAGGGCAGCATATGCATTCTTATCAAATGTGAGGGTAGCCTTCAGGCACATGGACAAGGAAATGTTCAGAAATATTTATATAACCTATGTGAGGCCAAAACTCGAATATGCAGCCCCCTTTTGGAATCCGCACTTGAAAAAGCACATAGCTAAGCTTGAAAAAGTTCAAAGACATGCCACGAAACTGGTGCCAGAAATACGCAATCTCAGTTATGATGAGAGGCTGAGGGAATTAAGACTTACCATCACTGGAAGCTAGAAGAGTGAGGGGGGATATGGTGACAGTCTTTAAATTCCTTCATGGTTATGATAGAGTGGATAGGGATCGATATTTTGATATGGCAGGCTCTAGAACTAGAGGTCATAGTTTGAAGCTTCGTAAGAAAACTTGTTTGCAGGATGTAAGAAAATACTTTCAGTGTAAGAGTAGTTGATAATTGGAATTGGCTAAGCGAGGAGGTAGTTAATGCTATCTCAATCCATAGTTTTAAGGACAGGTATGGTAAGTATCACTAAGTATAAAATGGAACCGATCAGGAGACGGGAAGATACGAGCTTTGGGCTCTTCCCCGTAAACACAATTAGGTAATCACACACACACACACACACACACACACACACACACACACACACATGCCACGAAACTGGTGCCAGAAATACGCAATCTCAGTTATGATGAAAGGCTGAGGGAATTAGACTTACCATCACTCGAAGCTAGAAGAGTGAGGGGGGGATATGGTGACAGTCTTTAAATTCCTTCATGGTTATGATAGAGTGGATAGAGATCGATATTTTGATATGGCAGGCTCTAGAACCAGAGGTCATAGTTTGAAGCTTCGTAAGAAAACTTCTTTGCAGGATGTAAGGAAATACTTTTTCAGTGTAAGAGTAGTTGATAATTGGAATTGGCTAAGCGAGGAGGTAGTTAATGCTATCTCAATCCATAGTTTTAAGGACAGGTATGATAAGTATCACTAAGCATAAAATAGAACCGATCAGGAGACGGGAAGATACGAGCTTTGGTCTCTTTCCCGTAAGCACAATTAGGTAATCACAACACAATGGGCCAAAAAATGATAAAATAAAACAGCTTTTATCAGTCTGTAAAGAGAAACAGAGATGGAGAGTGTAATGACCTGTCAGATGTGAAGGGATTATAAAATATGTGTAATGAATCTCCAGCTCTCTGCTGGGCTTTAATATACCTCTGCATTACATTCATGATGTCTATTTCAATAATTCTCCTTAGATCTTACTATTATTATTATTATTATTATTATTATTATTGAATACAATAATTTTCCTTTGATGATGATTGTGGAGATTATTATCATAGTTATTATTATTATTATTATTATTATTATTATTATTATTAAGGGCTCATCATTGTTTGTACATCTGTTGGTTTATTTACACTAATAACTGTGTACAATGTCCCTCCCTAGTTGGCTGGGACAAAGAGAGTGTGGGGGGTTGGGTAGAATAGAATGTTGGAGAGAGAGAGAGAGAGAGAGAGAAAGAAAGACATCTTCAATTAACTCTTGTTCATTCAACCAAAACTACATTATTTATTGTAAAAATAATGGTTTAATTACAAATTCGTAATAATAATGATATTAATAATAATAATAATAATAATAATAATAATAATCTCCACAATCATCATCAAAGGAAAATTATTGTTAAAATAATAATAATAATAATAATGATAATAATAATAATAATAATAATAATAATAATAATAATAATAATAATAATAATAATAATATTAATAATAAGATCTAAGGAGAATTTTTGGAAGAGACATCATGAGAGTAATGCAGAGGTATATTAAAACCCAGCAGAGAGCTGGATATTCATTACACATCTTTTATAATCCCTTCACATCTGACAGGTCATTACAAGGGTGATAATTAGTAAAGTTTAAAAAATTCGTGATCAAACCAGAAGGGAAATTGGTGAAAATTGGCTTGGTAATACCGTAGATTTCTAGTAGGATAATAAATGTCAAAATATATAATATATATATATATATATATATATATATATATATATATATATATATATATATATATATATATATATATATATATATATATATATATATATATATATATATATAATGATGATGATGATCTTTTCTAATCATAATCCTCTTTGTACTCGTGGAAGAAGTGTTAAAAAAGAAAAAAAAAAAAGATTTTTTTTTTTTTTTT
The DNA here is from genome assembly GCA_037179515.1 of Halocaridina rubra. Lineage (NCBI taxonomy): Eukaryota > Metazoa > Arthropoda > Malacostraca > Decapoda > Atyidae > Halocaridina > Halocaridina rubra. Next base: position 57,247 of record JAXCGZ010000303.1, read on the forward strand.
AAGGTGTTCCTACTTGGCAAAAATTCACCTATCATGACGGGTCCCGGAACCTAACCCTCACGATAAACGAGGGATCACCGTGTGTATATATATATATATATATATATATATATATATATATATATATATATATATATATATATATACAGTGCTCCCTCATTTATTGCGGGGGTTCGGTTCCGGTACCCACCGCGATAGGTGAAAAATCACGAAGTTAGGAGCACCATTTTTATTATAGGTATTTTACATTTATTTTTACCTTTACTGTATAAACCCTCCCTGCACTGTTAATAAATCACACTTTATTTATAACAGCATGCAAGCGTAAATATATATGAACATGATTTTATGAAGATTAAAAAAAAAGCATTAAGAACAAACAGCAAACAAACTTTCGATATAATATTGTCAGGGAAATAGCATGTAGAGAATATATATACAGTATTTGATTTAAGTTTCTTATGTACAGCACGATACACGTTTTCTTTGAACGAATTGTATACGTTTTCTTTTTCTCAAATGACTTTCTTTACCGTAAGATTTCGTGCAGAATGGTCGACAGATAGAATAATATTTAGAACCAAGGAATATTGATAATAATCTATAATCTTAAAAATTAGATAAACCCCAAATAGGGTGAGTAAATAAATATTTTATGAGTAAGATATTGTGCCTGAATAAGCATCAGCTGATACAGAAGCGGCAAAACGTTTTGGTTAGATGTTCGTTCTCCAGCATCATCCTCTTCTACCGCTTATGCGGTCGAATATTATGAAGAAAATTGAAAAAAAAGCATTAAGAACAAGCAGCAAACAAACATTCGATATAATATTGTCAGGGATATAGCGTGCGAGGGTGCATCAGCTGATACGGAAGCGCCAAAACGTTTGCAGATAGAGGTTCGTTCTCCCACTTCTTCCTCCTCTTCTACCGCTCAGTGCAATCGAATATTATGAAGAGAGTTGAAAAAAGCATTAAGAACAAATAGCAAAGAAACTTACGATATAATATCGTCTGGGAAATTGCGTGCGAGGGTGTATCAGCTGATACGGAAGCGCTAAAGCTTTTGCAGTTTGAGGTTCTTTCTCCGCATTCTCCTCCTCTTCTACCGCTTAATGCAATCTAATATGAAGAGAATTGAAAAAAAGCATTAAGAACAAACAGCAAACAAACAAATGATATAATATCGTCAGGGAAATAGCGTGCGAGGGTGTATCAGCTAATACGGAAGCGCCAAAACGTTTGCAGATAGAGGTTCGTTCTCCTGCATCCTCCTCCTCTTCTACCGCTTAATGCGATCGAATGTAATGAAGGGAATTGAAAAAAGCATTAAAAACAAAAAGCAAACAGTCGATATAATATCGTCAGGGAACTAGCGTGTAGAGAATATGAAGAATTGTATAGTTTTCTTTTCCTCTCAGCTGACTTTGTTTACCTTAAGATTTCGTGCAGCATGGTCTATATGTAAAGAAGATAGAATAATTTTTACAACCAAGGAATATTAATACTGTAATCTTAAAAATTAGTTAAACCCCAAATAGGGTGAATAAATAAATATTTTATGAGTAAGATATTGTGCTTGAATAGTGATAAGCATCAGCTGATACGGAAGCGGCAAAACATTTTGGTTAGAGGTTCGTTCTCCCGCATCCTCCTCCTCTTGTACCGCCTAATGCAATCGAATATTATGAAGAAAATAGAAAAAAAGCATTAAGAACAAACAGCAAACAAAGTTTCGATACAATATCGTCAGGGAAATAACGTGCGAGGGTGCATCAGCTGATACGGAGGCAAACAGACAAACAAACAAACATTTATATCCATTTTTGTGCAATGGTTTTTCTTCTAAGATTAAAAGTGACTTATAAGTAGACTTGTAATTGAACTAATAAGTAAGAGGGTAATACATACAAGTAAATTAAATGTAGCTTTCCTAGAAAATAATAATGCTGTCATAAAAATGTTAATAATAAAATAGTAATAATAACACTCGATACAGTATCGTTATTATCCGCATCATCGACATATATGTTTTCCTTTCAAGGAGAATAATTAGTTCTTAACTTAGAGAACAGAGAAGTCAATATCAGTTTACATATAGAGAGGTCAGTGTTTAGGGATATTGCATTAAATTATTAAGTTTATGTGTGAACAGCAACTATTTTGTCCTAAACAAAACTATATAGATTGCCTTTGAAAGCTGCAAAGGAGGATGCATTTTTAAGATGGCTCATGGCACCAGCTACACTGAATGTTCTTGGATATTCATTACACATCTATTATATTCCCTTCACATCTGACAGGTCATTAAACTCTCCATCTCGGTTTCTCTTTACTCTTTGTATTCTTCGTGCCCAGGCCCGATAATGGCTGTTTTATTTTATTATTTTTTGGCCCGTCCTGGTGTCACACTAAAAAAAAAATTATTTTTTTATTTTTTTGCTTGCCAAAAAATTCCGCGATGCACTGAAGTCGAAATAGGTGAATCACAATGTAGCAGATATATATATATATATATATATATATATATATATATATATATATATATATATATATAAATATATATATATATATATATATATATATATATATATATATATATATATATATATATATATATATATATATATATATATATATATATATATATATGTATATATATATATATATATATATATATATATATATATATATATATATATATATATATATATATATATATATATACACACAGTGATCCTTCACTGTATCGTTTCTTGGCTCGCTATTTCACTGTACCGCGATTTTTTTTGGCAAATTTTTTTTTTTGGGGGGTATATGCAAAAATAATAAAAATATATAAATATTCAGTATATTAATTTTTTGTATTGAAAAAACATATTTCATTATCTTATTGATAAAAAAAATTTATTTCCCAGCCTACGAATAATAAAACAGTAAAAAATAGTAAAAAAACATAAATTTAGATATACAGTATAACTCACAGTATTGCATCATGTGAAATAGTGTCCGATAGCGTACAATGTATTGTTGTCGCAGCTACGTGAGCGAGCATATATATTTATATTTCCAGTAGTTTCATGATTTTATTGATAAAAAAACGTATTTCTTAGCCTAAGAATAATAAAACAGTAAAAAATAGTAAAAAAACAAATACTAACAGTATTGCACCATGTAAAATACGATACCGGTATCGGCGTTTTGGAAAACGAAAAGGGTCGAACCTACATAAGATAGTACATGTTGAAATTTTCATTATTTTATTGATAAAACAAGTATTTCCTAGCCTAACAGTAATAAAACAGTGAAAAATAGTAAAAAACATAAATTTAGATATATAACTCACAGTATTGCATCATGTGAAATAGTGTCCGATTTCGTACAATGTATTGGGGTCGCATCTACGTGAGCTAGCATATATATTAAAATTTCCAATAGTTTCATGATTTTATTGATAAAAAAGCGTATTTCTTAGCCTAAGAATAATAAAACCGTAAAAAATAGTAAAAAACATAAATACTAACAGTATTGCAACATGTAAAATACGATACCGCTATCAGCGTTTCGGACAAAGGCTTGCACCATCTTCCATTGTCTCGCCTCACTCGTTCAGTGTAACTCACGTGTGCACCGTTCACGTTGTGCTTTTTAATACGTTTTGCTTGTGATTTTTTACTCGCATATTTTAACCTTTACAATGCCTCCCAAGCATCCTTCATCTTCTAAGGCTTCTTGTAGTGAGCCTAAGCGGCAAAGGAAAATGTTAACCATAACAGATAAGGTGAAACTCTTAGATATGTTGAAAGAAGGAAAAGGTTTACGGATGTCAGCCGCTATTTTGGCCTCAATGAATAACAGCCATAAAGCTGTTATTGGGTGCGGAATAATTTCCTCTGGCGTCTACAAGCTCATTACCACCTCATTCACGGTAAGTTTACCTATCACGTACATATAAATTTATGTTGCATGCTATTATTTATAAAGTAAAGGGTGGGTTTTAACCAGTGTGGGGAGGGTTTATACAGTAAACGTAAAAATAATTGTAAAATACCTATGTACATGAGTATGTCATATAAATTTATGCTTGCATGCTGTTATTTATGAAGTAAAGGGTGGTTTCTTAACAGTACAGGGAGGGTTTATACAGGTTATACGGTGTAAACGTAGAAATAAATTAAAATATCTATGTACATATAGGCTGATCCTACTCCGCGATTTTCTTGTCTCGCGCCAGGTCCCGGAACCGAACCTTCGCGATAATTGAAGGAACACTTTATATATATATATATATATATATATATATATATATATAATATATATATATATATATATATATATATATATATATATAATATATATATATATATATATATACACACCTAGTTCTTAGAATAATGCCTAGATAGGTCCTCAGAAGTGTCGGGTAAATGTAAAATCGTGGGAAAAGACGAGGCATTTTCCATAGGACACAATGATAAAGGGCATAGATAAATTCCAAGCCTTACATTGACACACCATGCCAAAGATATAAGATAAGTAAAAAAACATATTTTATAACTACATAACAAAGCAGAAAGCCCTGTGTCTACACCTTGCTCTCAAAATAATGCCTAGATAGGTTCTCAGAAGTGTCGGCTAAATGGAAAATCGCGTGAAAAAACGAGTCACTTTCCTTTGGAAACAATGATAAAGGGCATAGATATGTTCCAAACCTTACATAGACACACCATGCCAAAGATATTAGCTAAGTAAAAAACATATTTTAATACTACATAGCAAAGCAGAAAGCCCTGTATCTATTTTTAAGAGTACACCTTGTTCCTTTTATACACGATTTTTTTCCCGCGAAATTGCAATATCGCCCCCCAAAAATAATAGTAAAAATCTCGGATTTCACGAATAACGCCCCCCCCCCAAAAAAAAAAAAAAATAATAATATATATAGTATATATATATATATATTTTTTTTTTATTGTGACACCAGGATGGACCAAAAAATTATAAAATAAAACAGCCTTTGTATCAGACTGTAAAGAGAAACAGATGGATAGTGTAATGACCTGTCAGATGTGAAGGGATTATAAAAGATGTGTAATAAATATCCAGCTCTCTGCTGGGTTTTAATATACCTCTGCATTACTCTCATGATGTCTATTCCAAAAATTCTCCTTTGATCTTATTATTATTATTATTATTATTATTATTATTAATATTATTATTATTATTATTATTATTATTATTTTTAACAATAATTTTCCTTTGATGATGTTGTGGAGATTATTATTATTATTATTATTATTATTATTATTATTATTATTATTATTATTATTATTATTATCAATATCATTATTAATACGAATTTGTAATTAAACCATTTTTTTACAATAAATAATGTAGTTTTGGTTGAATGAACAAGAGCTAATTAAAGATTCTCTCTCTCTCTCTCTCTCTCTCTCTCTCTCTCTCTCTCTCTCTCTCTCTCTCTCTCTCTCTCTCTCTCTCTCTCTCTCTCTCTCTCTCTTATATCCCTAGAAATGTAATTATATTTAAATGAATATTTTAAAATACGTTTAAGATTAATATAAGTCTTTTTATGGTGCTTATTCGTGTTGTATGAAAATGCACTCTAAGAGAAGTGCTCAAGGTATGTTTGGATTTATGGTAATTGTGTGTGCTTTGACTCGGCCACGCTCCTTACAAGGGGATTGTCTGGAAAATACAAATACGTATAGGCAGCGGTAGCTTACTGGTAGAGCGAGCGAGTAAAAAATGACAACCGCGGGTTCGATCCCACTGCGGGGCGTTAAGAAGGGCATCTAGCCTTAATGTTCCCCCACCTCCAATATGTCTGGAAGGCCTGATGAGGATGAGGATGATGATATGTAACTAGAAATAGACATTAAATTCTTACCCATAAATACTTTGTACCTGCATTGCTAGAAATTAGCATAATTCACGTGTTTTGGTCTTATCTACTATTTAAATCTGATGTTTAATACTTGTATCTATGTAAAAGCTGCTATTCTCACTTACAATGAAATGGCCTAGTCTGAGCACACACCCAGTCACCTCTTTCACTCAGAGCTAACGCATTCATCCTTGCTCAGAAGCACAATAGCAGTCTCTACCCTCTTAACACTTTCGTTCCACTACCACACACCATTAGGGTCAATAATTTCTAGAATTCGAGTCAAAGTTTTTCTGCAAATACGTAAGGGGAGAAATCCCAGTCTCCTTGCTCTGCCCCATTTAACTGACATTTGCGACAAAGAAGAAAGCACAGAGTAAAGTATTCCTGTACTTCTCCACAGGAGAAGGAAGCAAGAAAATTCAAAGTTAGAGAACCACCGTGGCCGAGTGGTGACGCTCGCGATTCTGATTCGTTATGTCGAGGGTTCGTGGCCCCCCATGATCTGGGATTAGAAAGGGCAGTCTCTCTGGACAATGGTCACATTTACCAAAGCCAAACTCCTTTGCAAGAAGGCACCGTCCTAGCCCTTAGATGAAAAGTGAGTCCGTGACGTAAAACTAATCACAAAGTAAGTGATAAAGATGGAATGACTTCTGGAAGACAAGGGATGCACAATTCCTCACTTGGATACAGCCCAACCATCTGTTTTCCTTAAACTGCTGCACATTTTAGAGAATCAAATAAAACTAACATTTATTCACTCCTTTTATTACGTATAACTGTTTGCACTTAAAAACAAATGAAAAATCTAGTATTGGTGACTTTATGATTAACAAAAGACTGTGTATATATATATATATATATATATATATATATATATATATATATATATATATATATATATATATATATATATATATATATATATATATATATATATATATATATATATATATATATATATATATATATATATATATATATATATATATACATATATATATATATATATATATATATATATATATATATATATATATATATATATATATATATATATATATATATATATATATATATATATATATATATATATATGACTTAAATTTCGTAAATAAGAGTCTGTGATATGGTTTTAGCAATGATGGTAATACATTTTTCTCTTTGTATATCATTAGGAAAGATTTGGCATTTAGTATGTCATATCTATTTACTGAACAAGAGGGAAAGGGCCAAACCTGATTACACTGTCTGACCTGCAGACTATGAGGGCACCAACATATTGACTGAACCTAGGTCTTTATCAGAATATTCTTAGTCTATTGCAAAACGCCGAGTTTTAATACAATCTTTTACTATTGTATTATTCTTTACAAGTGCTAGCAGACAAATCACAGTGTCCCTTGCTTCACTATGTATTGAGTAGGATGATACTTCAGTACAGTCTCTGTCAGAAATGCTCAGAACCAATTTGATAAACTGACAGAACCAGCAGAGACACCTGATAGCCAGAGCTGTAGATAGAGAAGAGCTTGGCCGTGCTTTGTCAAATCAATATATTGTATTGCTTCTGTTGGCCTATATACTTTGCTTGCTAAAACAAGGCACCATATTGCATCTCTTGGTCAATATGCTTTGTTTGCTAGAGCAAAGCACTTACTCGTTCCAGCAAGACGTTATGTTGCCTCTGTTGGTCTGTATGCACTGCCTTGTACTCAGTTCTACTTCTCAGTGATGTAGGCTCCATTGATACAAATTGCCAAGACCAAAGTGAACAGCCTTGATGGCATTTCAGGATGGGAGGCAGGCTGTGATCACTTCGGAGGAAGGACCTTAAGCTCATCTCTATCAACGGCTCTGCTGATGGCCTAAATATATAAACATCAAACAGTATCATTAGCACAAAATGCACATACATGGTGTACAGCTATGCAACATGTAACATAAAAAAAAAGTTGCCTCTTAATAGTTGTGCTCTATTGCTATGACATCAAACAATGTTTTGTCTCTTTTTAAAAGTTGTGCTCTTTTCTTTCTCTTAACATCAAACCTTGTGTAGACTCTTTCTATTAATAAGCATTTGATATATCTGTCACAATAAGCCATGTATTATCTTTTATTTAAGTAGTGGTGTTGTATATTTGTTTTTTAAAATCTTGTGAGGATAAATGAAATTGACGTGCCGTAGAAGAGCCTAAGATTCTTGCTAGAGTTGATGATCAGGCCAAGTATAATTTTTTCATAACAGTTTTGAAACGCCTTCACGTTAGTGTCTTTAGAAATATGTTGAGTTTTTGCATGTTTTTTTTTTAAACAAGTTGTCAAATTATTACACAAAAATGATGATTCAGTTTCCTAATGAGTTATTCAACGTCACCATACCATGAGTGCTGATTCTGAATCCCTGTGTCTCAAATATTGTCTTATATAATTACAGACATTTACATTAGGGGAGTTCTTAACCTTTGAAAAAATGGGCCTGGTCCATTTAGTAAAAGAAATGCATTCAGTCAACAGAGTGGACATTCATTCTGAAAGTATTGTTTGTCTGCAGACTGTACTTAGTGAGCAAATGCGCCGAATCAGTTAAATCCATAGAGGAGGAATATCTGTTTGTAAACTAAACCTAACTTAATGTTTTAATAAATCAACGCCTCCCGTCCCCATACTTACAAATAATCAAAGACCTTACAAGCATGTACAAAAGACACAAATTTAACTTTTTAAGGTATGCATGACACATAAACACTTTGGGAAATAAAATGTAACAACAATGATGCTCCTATTATATGACTTCAGGAAAAAATCTCTCCATAAGTCAACTTTTCTACGTTTTATTTTTCTCTTCTGTCACAACTAGTATTTTATATCACTATGCACTCTTGTATACTTTAATCGCACTTTCAGTGTTTCTTAGATATTATTTCATGATAGCATTGGCAAGCTTTTTTTCCTTTCAAGCTTTTGTATTGGTTTAAACATTTATCGGTTCTTCTTGATTTCTGTAGAGTTGTGTACATGGAGATCCAACTTCAGGAGTAATAGCATCAGGCACTTTATTCGCACACAGCATACAGTTCGTCAACTCGTGAAGTTACATTTAATAAGCTATAAATATATTCAATTCTTCTTCAAATACCAAATATCTTATCTTTTTCCTTATGGCCTTCGTACTGCCAAAGCGTTTCAAACATTCGGAAACCAATTCCATAGATTGGAAGTTGCATAACTCGAGACTTTTTTCCTATCTTTCTGGATATCATCTAGCTGTCGATTTTCCTTTCTCTAGCCAATTAATTCATATTATATCATTAATTCTACAAATACATTCCATTCACTAGATAATCTGCATCATGAGCGTAAGGCGACCTCGCTCCTCTGTGCTTACGAAGCCTTCGCCGTACTCCGCGTAGGCGACATCCGACAAGCACGACTAGTAAAGCTGTGATGCACACTCCTGCAGTAGGAATATTGCTATGAAATACGATAAAATTAAAGTTTGTTTCACTGTATGTGATATAATTGTTTCACATAGAGAGGAAAATTGCATCCACAATACATAGATTCCTGTAGTTATTTTGCAACTTGTAAACTTGTAGAGAAATGAATCTTTACAACTCTAGCAAGATATTATATTGACACCTTAAACTCCTAGGGTACGCCTCACTAAATGCGATTGCCTCGAAGGGCACCAGGTATCAGATTGCCTAGCGGGTGGCAGTATGTAATGCAACTGTATTGACTGGATGCGGCAGCAGCCAATATGGCCACTCTCAGTATATGAAATGAGTTAGTTTCTGCCACTGACCCACGAGGAATCCTGTTTTCTCCCAAGCAAGTAGTGTTCTTTGTGGCCCTACCAGTATTTACATACTACAATCTGTATTCTGGTTACTTACCCATAGCAAGAGCGAGCACAGCTCCCGAGGCTTGAGCATCTTGTTCACGCGCCTCAATCTGCAATTCTTCCAGGTTGACTTCTAAGCGAGCCAGAGAGGAATGAGCAATGGACTGATGGTCGTGGGTAGTCTCTATGGCAGAGTCTTTTGAGGCACTTTTACCACCAGTAGCACCGTTGCTTCCTTTGCTATCAGTTGTGGAGCCGTTGCTCTGGTTTTTCTTAGTCCCAGCTGTGTCTGATTTACCTGCTATGTGATCATTATTGATTAATGGTCACTTATTTTAAGGATCAGAGCTGTAGAACAGCCTTAATTGTGATAAAATGGTTACCAAAATGAATGTACTACTACAGTTTTTCCATGGAATGTACGTATGCACAAACACATACGCATACACTCAGTTTTGACAGAGAAGATAGTGAACAATACTTCGATTATGGGTCACAGTTTAAAGCTTTGTAAGATGACTTGTTTTGAGGAATGTTAGAATGTACCAAAGTAGTGCATATAAGCAAATATTACTTTAGTGTAAGAAAAAGACTAGGAAACTGGGACTTTCAAGCGTAAGGCTTCCCCGTGTACGCAAGTAAGTATATACGCATATTTATATTACATACCTGGAGGCGAAGGAGTAGATGGAGCATCAGTGGCTTGAGGTGTTTTTATCTCTGTCATTTGATTGGGGTTGTTGTTTAGCCTGTTATTTCTATTCATCATTCCGAGCTGAAAAGAAAAGGTACATAAAAGACACATACAACTACAGTGGTTGTAATTGCCATTGTAAGGGTTGTGGCCTGGTGAAAATACACAATTCGGTTTTTTACGTCACAAACTCCCATTTCTACTAAGGGCTTGGACGGTTGCCTTCTTACAAAGGACTTATTTTGGCAGATGTAATCGTTACCCTGAGTGTATGCCCTTACTACCCTCAGTCCGTGACGGGGCGCGAACCCTCGACCTGCCGCCTCAGAATCGCAGACGCTACCATTTTGCCACGGATACACAATTACCTGAAGCCAATTCATCCAAATCAACTCTCTGTGTGTTATCGTCCTGTCGGGGGACTTTGTCGTTTCCCCAAATTACCTATTGTAACTAGAATCTTAAAATATTAATACTGGAAGTTAGCCTCCCTTGGCCCATGTTATCTATACTAAGATAAATCATCAGATGCTGAGAACGGAGTGTTAGCGTCCTTTGTGGGACTGTCGTCCGCCAATATTACCTATAATAACAAGAGTCTCCAAATATCGAGATCATGGTTATAGAAGTCTTTGGGAGAAGCTCGTTCCAGAACCGTAATACTGTACTAATAAGAAAGCAGACCATTTCCCACGGGCAATGAAAAGATATCTGGAGATGACATTTATATAATAAATACGGTAAAAGAAAATTTAGACTTATATTGCTGTTGTACCTCTGTATTTTGTGGATTCCCTTGGAAACTGGGTAATCTCTGTTGCTGTTGTTGTTGTTGCTGTTTATCGTTCTCTAGAGAGTGCTGGAAGTTGCTCCTCTGTTGCTGAGGTTGCTGTGGCAATTGCATTCCTGGTCCTGCATTCATGCGCTGCATGTCCTGCATCTGTTGTTGTTGCTGCAGGCTGTAGTTTGGTTTATCCAGCCATACAGGCTGCTGAAGAAAACATATTTTAAATCACAGTTATTGGATTTGTTTATGGGCTTATTCTGAATTGCTACACACACACACACACACACACACACACACACACACACACACACACACACACACACACACACACACACACACACACACACACACACACACACACACACACACACATACACACGCGCACACACACAGCTTTTTAGGCTAAAGAGAGCGGATGGAAGCATCACTGAGACGGATGAAGAGATCTGCAAAGAATTGAACAAGGAGTTTCAGTCAGTATTTACAGTAGAAAATACCCCACCCCCTCAGATTGCAGTGATAGAAGCTCAAGGGCCGGTATTAGAGAACATCAACCTTACAGCCACAGAGGTATGCAAAGCGCTGATGGATTTAGATGTTCATAAAGCTACAGGTCCTGATGACATATCCCCTCATGTGCTTAAAAAATGCGCAAACTCAATATCAGTGGCACTAAGTATCATATTTAAAAGTCACTGGAGTCGGGGGAGATTCCAAGATGCTGGAAACAAGCAAATGTGATACCTATCTTCAAAAAGGGAAGGAGGGATACGGCTCTGAACTATAGACCAGTTTCCTTGACCAGCATAGTTTGCAAAGTTATGGAGAAACTACTAAGGAAACATATCTCTCTTCACTTGGAATCCTTCAACTTTTTGTCAGTGAGGCAACATGGCTTCAGAGAAGGTAGATCAACAGTAACAAACTTATTAGAATTTTATGATGAGGTAAGCCAAATCTTACAGGAAAGAGAGGGCTGGGCAGATTGCATATTCCTAGACTTCCAGAAAGCGTTTGACACTGTTCCACATGGGAGACTTATTAGGAAGCTGCAATCAATGGCTAGAATAGGTGGAAATGTTTTGGAATGGATAAAAACTTACTTAGAAGGAAGGGAACAGAGGGTTAGAGTAAGACACTCAGTGTCTGAATGGAGAAGAGTTAGTAGTGGAGTTCCACAGGGTTCAGTTTTAGGGCCGCTTTTGTTCCTTGTATATGCAAATGACCTACCAGAGTCTGTAAATTCATTCATGAATATGCTTGCAGATGATGCAAAGATTGTGAAGAAAGTAGGAAACGAGAACAATGGTAGAGAACTTCAGGAGGATCTAAATAATCTGCATGAGTGGTCAGAAAAGTGGCTAATGAAATTCAATACTTCAAAATGTAAGGTAATGAGAATGGGTACAAGTGCAGGAAGGCCCAAGCTTGACTACTCAGTGGCTGGAGTACAACTTCAAGAGACAGAAAATGAGAGAGATCTAGGAGTAAACATACTGGCAGATTTGTCTCCAGAAATACATATAAATGGCATAGTAAGGGCAGCATATGCATTCTTATCAAATGTAAGGGTAGCCTTCAGGCACATGGACAAGGAAATGTTCAGAAATATTTATGTAACCTATGTGAGGCCAAAACTCGAATATGCAGCTCCCTTTTGGAATCCGCACTTGAAAAAGCACATAGCTAAGCTTGAAAAAGTTCAAAGACATGCCACGAAACTGGTGTCAGAAATACGCAATCTCAGTTATGATGAGAGGCTGAGGGAATTAGACTTACCATCACTCGAAGCTAGAAGATTGAGGGGGGATATGGTGACAGTCTTTAAATTCCTTCATGGTTATGATAGAGTGGATAGGGATAGATATTTTGATATGGCTGGCTCTAGAACTAGAGGTCATAGTTTGAAGCTTCATAAGAAAACTTGTTTGCAGGATGTAAGGAAATACTTTTTCAGTGTAAGAGTAGTTGATAATTGGAATTGGCTAAGCGAGGAGGTAGTTAATGCTATCTCAATCCATAGTTTTAAGGACAGGTATGATAAGTATCACAAAGTATAAAATGGAACCGATGAGGAGACGGGAAGATAAGAGCTTTGGGCTCTTTCCCGTAAACACAATTAGGTAATCACAATTAGGTAATCACACACACAAACTTGGAATCTCTCTTCACTTGGAATCCTTCAACTTTCTGTCAGTGAGGCAACATGGCTTCAGAGAAGGTAGATCAACAGTAACAAACTTATTAGAATAGAGTGGGCTGGGCAGATTGCATATTCCTAGACTTCCAGAAAGCGTTTGACAATGTTCCACATGGGAGACTTATTAGAAAGCTGCAAGCAATGGCTAGAATAGGTGGAAATGTTTTGGAATGGATAAAAACTTACTTAGAAGAAAGGGAACAGAAGGTTAGAGTAAGACTCTCAGTGTCTGAATGGAGAAGAGTTAGTAGTGGAGTTCCACAGGGTTCAGTTTTAGGGCCACTTTTGTTCCTTGTATATGTAAATGACCTACCAGAGTCTGTAAATTCATTTATGAATATGCTTGCAGATGATGCAAAGATTGTGAAGAAAGTAGGAAACGAGAACAATGGTAGAGAACTTCAGGAGGATCTAAATAATCTGCATGAGTGGTCAGAAAAGTGGCTAATGAAATTCAATACTTCAAAATGTAAGGTAATGAGAATGGGTACAAGTGCAAGAAGGCCCAAGCTTGACTACTCAGTGGCTGGAGTACAACAACTTCAAGAGACAGAAAATGAGAGAGATCTAGGAGTAAACATACTGGCAGATTTGTCTCCAGAAATACATATAAATGGCATAGTAAGGGCAGCATATGCATTCTTATCAAATGTAAGGGTAGCCTTCAGGCACATGGACAAGGAAATGTTCAGAAATATTTATGTAACCTATGTGAGGCCAAAACTCGAATATGCAGCCCCCTTTTGGAATCCACACTTGAAAAATCACATAGCTAAGCTTGAAAAAGTTCAAAGACATGCCACGAAACTGGTGCCAGAAATACGCAATCTCAGTTATGATGAGAGGCTGAGGGAATTAGACTTACCATCACTGGAAGCTAGAAGAGTGAGGTGGGATATGGTGACAGTCTTTAAATTCCTTCATGGTTATGATAGAGTGGATAGGGATCGATATTTTGATATGGCTGGCTCTAGAACTAGAGGTCATAGTTTGAAGCTTCGTAAGAAAACTTGTTTGCAGGATGTAAGGAAATACTTTTTCAGTGTAAGAGTAGTTGATAATTGGAATTGGCTAAGCGAGGAGGTAGTTAATGCTATCTCAATCCATAGTTTTAAGGACAGGTATGATAAGTATCACTAAGTATAAAATGGAACCGATGAGGAGACGGGAAGATACGAGCTTTGGGCTCTTTCCCGTAAACACAATTAGGTAATCACAATTAGGTAATCACACACACAAACTTGGAATCTCTCTTCACTTGGAATCCTTCAACTTTTTGTCAGTGAGGCAACATGGCTTCAGAGAAGGTAGATCAACAGTAACAAACTTATTAGAATTTTATGATGAGGTAAGCCGAATCTTACAGGAAAGAGAGGGCTGGGCAGATTGCATATTCCTAGACTTCCAGAAAGCGTTTGACAATGTTCCACATGGGAGACTTATTAGAAAGCTGCAAGCAATGGCTAGAATAGGTGGAAATGTTTTGGAATGGATAAAAACTTACTTAGAAGGAAGGGAACAGAAGGTTAGAGTAAGACTCTCAGTGTCTGAATGGAGAAGAGTTAGTAGTGGAGTTCCACAGGGTTCAGTTTTAGGGCCACTTTTGTTCCTTGTATATGTAAATGACCTACCAGAGTCTGTAAATTCATTCATGAATATGCTTGCAGATGATGCAAAGATTATGAAGAAAGTAGGAAATGAGAACAATGGTAGAGAACTTCAGGAGGATCTAAATAATCTGCATGAGTGGTCAGAAAAGTGGCTAATGAAATTCAGTACTTCAAAATGTAAGGTAATGAGAATGGGTACAAGTGCAAGAAGGCCCAAGCTTGACTACTCAGTGGCTGGAGTACAACTTCAAGAGACAGAAAATGAGAGAGATCTAGGAGTAAACATACTGGCAGATTTGTCTCCAGAAATACATATAAATGGCATAGTAAGGGCAGCATATGCATTCTTATCAAATGTAAGGGTAGCCTTCAGGCACATGGACAAGGAAATGTTCAGAAATATTTATGTAACCTATGTGAGGCCAAAACTCGAATATGCAGCTCCCTTTTGGAATCCGCACTTGAAAAAACACATAGCTAAGCTTTAAAAAGTTCAAAGACATGCCACGAAACTGGTGCCAGAAATACGCAATCTCAGTTATGATGAGAGGCTGAGGGAATTAGACTTACCATCACTCGAAGCTAGAAGAGTGAGGGGGGATATGGTGACAGTCTTTAAATTCCTTCATGGTTATGATAGAGTGGATAGGGATCGATATTTTGATATGGCTGGCTCTAGAACTAGAGGTCATAGTTTGAAGCTTCGTAAGAAAACTTGTTTGCAGGATGTAAGGAAATACTTTTTCAGTGTAAGAGTAGTTGATAATTGGAATTGGCTAAACGAGGAGGTAGTTAATGCTATCTCAATCCATAGTTTTAAGGACAGGTATGATAAGTATCACTATGTATAAAATGGAACCGATCAGGAGACGGGAAGATACGAGCTTTGGGCTCTTTCCCGTAAACACAATAAGGTAATCACAATTAGGTAATCACACACACAAACTTGGAATCTCTCTTCACTTGGAATCCTTCAACTTTTTGTCAGTGAGGCAACATGGCTTCAGAGAAGGTAGATCAACAGTAACAAACTTATTAGAATTTTATGATGAGGTAAGCTGAATCTTACAGGAAAGAGAGGGCTGGGGAGATTGCATATTCCTAGACTTCCAGAAAGCGTTTGACAATGTTCCACATGGGAGACTTATTAGAAAGCTGCAATCAATGGCTAGAATAGGTGGAAATGTTTTGGAATGGATAAAAACTTACTTAGAAGGAAGGGAACAGAGGGTTAGAGTAAGACACTCAGTGTCTGAATGGAGAAGAGTTAGTAGTGGAGTTCCACAGGGTTCAGTTTTAGGGCCACTTTTGTTCCTTGTATATGTAAATGACCTACCAGAGTCTGTAAATTCATTCATGAATATGCTTGCAGATGATGCAAAGATTGTGAAGAAAGTAGGAAACGAGAACAATGGTAGAGAACTTCAGGAGGATCTAAATAATCTGCATGAGTGGTCAGAAAAGTGGCTAATGAAATTCAATACTTCAATATGTAAGGTAATGAGAATGGGTACAAGTGCAAGAAGGCCCAAGCTTGACTACTCAGTGGCTGGAGTACAACTTCAAGAGACAGAAAATGAGAGAGATCTAGGAGTAAACATACTGGCAGATTTGTCTCCAGAAATACATATAAATGGCATAGTAAGGGCAGCATATGCATTCTTATCAAATGTAAGGGTAGCCTTCAGGCACATGGACAAGGAAATGTTCAGAAATATTTATGTAACCTATGTGAGGCCAAAACTCGAATATGCAGCTCCCTTTTGGAATCCGCACTTGAAAAAGCACATAGCTAAGCTTTAAAAAGATCAAAGATATGCCACGAAACTGGTGCCAGAAATACGCAATCTCAGTTATGATGAGAGGCTGAGGGAATTAGACTTACCATCACTCGAAGCTAGAAGAGTGAGGGGGGATATGGTGACAGTCTTTAAATTCCTTCATGGTTATGATAGAGTGGATAGGGATCGATATTTTGATATGGCTGGCTCTAGAACTAGAGGTCATAGTTTGAAGCTTCGTAAGAAAACTTCTTTGCAGGATGTAAGGAAATACTTTTTCAGTGTAAGAGTAGTTGATAATTGGAATTGGCTAAGCGAGGAGGTAGTTAATGCTATCTCAATCCATAGTTTTAAGGACAGGTATGATAAGTATCACTAAGTATAAAATGGAACCGATGAGGAGACGGGAAGATACGAGCTTTGGGATCTTTCCCGTAAACACAATTAGGTAATCACAATTAGGTAATCACACACACAAACTTGGAATCTCTCTTCACTTGGAATCCTTCAACTTTTTGTCAGTGAGGCAACATGGCTTCAGAGAAGGTAGATCAACAGCAACAAACTTATTAGAATTTTATGATGAGGTAAGCCGAATCTTACAAGAAAGAGAGGGCTGGGCAGATTGCATATTCCTAGACTTCCAGAAAGCGTTTGACAATGTTCCACATGGGAGACTTATTAGAAAGCTGCAAGCAATGGCTAGAATAGGTGGATATGTTTTGGAATGGATAAAAACTTACTTAGAAGGAAGGGAACAGAAGGTTAGAGTAAGACTCTCAGTGTCTGAATGGAGAAGAGTTAGTAGTGGAGTTCCACAGGGTTCAGTTTTAGGGCCACTTTTGTTCCTTGTATATGTAAATGACCTACCAGAGTCTGTAAATTCATTCATGAATATGCTTGCAGATGATGCAAAGATTGTGAAGAAAGTAGGAAACGAGAACAATGGTAGAGAACTTCAGGAGGATCTAAATAATCTGCATGAGTGGTCAGAAAAGTGGCTAATGAAATTCAATACTTCAAAATGTAAGGTAATGAGAATGGGTACAAGTGCAAGAAGGCCCAAGCTTGACTACTCAGTGGCTGGAGTACAACTTCAAGAGACAGAAAATGAGAGAGATCTAGGAGTAAACATACTGGCAGATTTGTCTCCAGAAATACATATAAATGGCATAGTAAGGGCAGCATATGCATTCTTATCAAATGTAAGGGTAGCCTTCAGGCACATGGACAAGGAAATGTTCAGAAATATTTATGTAACCTATGTGAGGCCAAAATTCGAATATGCAGCCCCCTTTTGGAATCCACACTTGAAAAAGCACATAGCTAAGCTTTAAAAAGTTCAAAGACATGCCACGAAACTGGTGTCAGAAATACGCAATCTCAGTTATGATGAGAGGCTGAGGGAATTAGACTTACCATCACTCGAAGCTAGAAGATTGAGGGGGGGATATGGTGATAGTCTTTAAATTTCTTTATGGTTATGATAGAGTGGATAGGGATCGATATTTCGATATGGCTGGCTCTAGAACTAGAGGTCATAGTTGGAAGCTTCGTAAGAAAACTTCTTTGCAGGATGTAAGGAAATACTTTTTCAGTGTAAGAGTAGTTGATAATTGGAATTGGCTAAGCGAGGAGGTAGTTATGCTATCTCAATTCATAGTTTTAAGGACAGGTATGATAAGTATCACTAAGTATAAAATGGAACCAATCAGGAGACGGGAAGATACTAGCTTTGGGCTCTTTCCCGTAAGCACAATTAGGTAATCACACACACACACACACACACACACACACACACACACACACACACACACACACACACACACACACCAACTAGGTAAATATTCGAGGGAAGGAAAGCCGAGACCAACAAAAGTAACCTTTGAGAGAGGGGAAACATGTAGGGAAATATTGTTGAGGAAAAAAGTCTAAAATACCTTCAAGAATTCAAAGAAGTGTTCATTAGACAATACAGAACACAGGAAGAGATGGGAAAGATAAAAAACTTGTTGCAAGAGGCAAGAAGGTTAAATGATGAAAGAAATGAAGAAGAGAAGAAAAATTTTCGTTACAGAATACTTCCAGACAAAGGGGAGATAATGAAGATAATGACAGAAGATCAGGGGATGGGGCCTCATTAAGATTGTTATACACAAATGCTGATGGATTAGCTGGTAAGGCAGTAGAATTAAAAGATAGGATTCACAACAGTAAGGCAGATATAGTAGCAATTACAGAGACTAAGTTGAGTGAGGACATAAACAGTGTCACAGTTTTTCCTAAGGGCTTCAGAATACTAAGGGTCGAAAGATCTGAGAGGACTGGTGGAGGGATAGCACTGCTCATAAGTGAGAGGATTCAAGTTGAAGAAATAAACTTGGCTATAGAAAGTGAGTTCAGGGAATTTCTTGTTGCTCGCATAAATACTGGGTCAGAGAGCATTATAATAACTGTTGTATACAACCCACCAAGGAACCAAAATAGGCTTGAAATTTATGAGGAAAGTCATATAGGTACGATTGAAGTCATAAACTCAGTTGTTAACATGGCGCGGGAGAAAAAATGTAGGATTTTGATTATGGGAGACTTTAATCATAAAGAGATAGATTGGATAAATCTTGACCCACACAGTGGTGAGGACTCATTCGGGGCAAGATTCCTAGATTGCGTACAAGGGAATTTCCTACACCAACATGTAATGGAACCAACAAGAGCCAGGGGTGGGGATGAGCCATCACTACTTGATCTGGTGTTCACAGATAATGTGTTGGATATTGAAAATATTGAGTATGAACCACCAATTGGAAAGAGTGACCACTGTGTGTTGTTGATGGAGTATATCATTGAAGACATTCTTCCTGAGAGTAGAGGCACTGAGGACATGAAGAGGAACTATCCGAAAGGAGATTACATCAAAATGAATGAGCTTTTTGCAGTTATTGACTGGAGAACCTTATTTTACAACAAATCTGTACAAGAAATGTATGACATCTTTTGTGAGAAATATGGGAAGATAGTAGATTGCTGCATACCTGTCACCAAAGTAGGTGTAATTCATGCCAGAGAGAAATGGTTCGATAATGGGTGTAAAAGAGCTAAGGAGTGGAGAGACAAATGCTGGAAAAGGTATAGGAGGAGAAAAAACATAAATGCCTGGCAAACCTACAAAAGAGCAAGAAATGACTACCTAAGTAAAAGGAGAGAGGCAGAGAGAGATTATGAGAGGGACATCACCAGGAAGGCTAAAGAAAATCCCAAGCTTTTCCACAGCTTTATCAGAGGAAAACTGAAGGTAAAAGAACAGGTTTTAAGGCTAAAGAGAGCGGATGGAAGCATCACTGAGACGGACGAAGAGATCTGCAAAGAATTGAACAAGGAGTTTCAGTCAGTATTTGCAGTAGAAAATACCCCACCCCCTCAGATTGCAGTGATAGAAGCTCAAGGGCCGGTATTAGAGAACATCAACCTTACAGCCACAGAGGTATGCAAAGCGCTGATGGATTTAGATGTTCATAAAGCTACAGGTCCTGATGACATATCCCCTCATGTGCTTAAAAAATGCGCAAACACAATATCAGTGGCACTAAGTATCATATTTAAGGAGTCACTGGAGTCGGGGGAGATTCCAAGATGCTGGAAACAAGCAAATGTGATACCTATCTTCAAAAAGGGAAGGAGGGATACGGCTCTGAACTATAGACCAGTTTCCTTGACCAGCATAGTTTGCAAACTTATGGAGAAACTACTAAGGAAACATATCTCTCTTCACTTGGAATCCTTCAACTTTTTGTCAGTGAGGCAACATGGCTTCAGAGAAGGAAGATCAACAGTAACAAACTTATTAGAATTTTATGATGAGGTAAGCCAAATCTTACAGGAAAGAGAGGGCTGGGCAGATTGCATATTCCTAGACTTCCAGAAAGCGTTTGACACTGTTCCACATGGGAGACTTATTAGGAAGCTGCAATCAATGGCTAGAATAGGTGGAAATGTCTTGGAATGGATAAAAACTTACTTAGAAGGAAGGGAACAGAGGGTTAGAGTAAGACACTCAGTGTCTGAATGGAGAAGAGTTAGTAGTGGAGTTCCACAGGGTTCAGTTTTAGGGCCACTTTTGTTCCTTGTATATGTAAATGACCTACCAGAGTCTGTAAATTCATTCATGAATATGTTTGCAGATGATGCAAAGATTGTGAAGAAAGTAAAAAACGAGAACAATGGTAGAGAACTTCAGGAGGATCTAAATAATCTCCATGAGTGGTCAGAAAAGTGGCTAATGAAATTCAATACCTCAAAATGTAAGGTAATGAGAATGGGTACAAGTGCAAGAAGGCCCAAGCTTGACTACTCGGTGGCTGGAGTACAACTTCAAGAGACAGAAAATGAGAGAGATCTAGGAGTAAACATACTGGCAGATTTGTCTCCAGAAATACATATAAATGGCGTAGTAAGGGCAGCATATGCATTCTTATCAAATGTAAGGGTAGCCTTCAGGCACATGGACAAGGAAATGTTCAGAAATATTTATGTAACCTATGTGAGGCCAAAACTCAAATATGCAGCCCCCTTTTGGAATCCGCACTTGAAAAAGCACATAGCTAAGCTTGAAAAAGTTCAAAGATATGCCACGAAACTGGTGCCAGAAATACGCAATCTCGGTTATGATGAGAGGCTGAGGGAATTAGACTTGCCATCACTCGAAGCTAGAAGAGTAAGGGGGGATATGGTGACAGTCTTTAAATTCCTTCATGGTTATGATAGAGTGGATAGGGATCGATATTTCGATATGGCTGGCTCTAGAACTAGAGGTCATAGTTTGAAGCTTCGTAAGAAAACTTGTTTGCAGGATGTAAGGAAATACTTTTTCAGTGTAAGAGTAGTTGATAATTGGAATTCGCTAAGCGAGGAGGTAGTTAATGCTATCTCAATCCATAGTTTTAAAGACAGGTATGATAAGTATCACTAAGTCTAAAAATGGAACCGATGAGGAGACGGGAAGATACGAGCTTTGGGCTCTTTCCCGTAAACACAATTACGTAACACAAAAAAAAAAAAAAAAAAAAAAAAAAAAAAAAAAAACAAAAAAAAGGTAATCACACACACACACACACACACAGACTGATATTTTTGCTAGTGCTGTTTGCTCTTGTGTCGCAATTTGCCCAGTTAATGGCTTGTTTTTTGTCAATATTATTTAACTAAATTAAATCACACCAAAACTGAGTGCCTTTTATACAACCATGGAGCCATGCTTTATTCTCATGTTGCATCTGGGACTGCTAATTTTCATCCCTTAATCTTGTCAATTAATTTAGTTAGATCATGCCAACTTGAGTGCTTGTCGTACAACTACAGACCCATACATTATTTATGGAGAGAGATTTGTGTGTACCTGTGTTTGAACTGCCTTTGCTATCGTCACCCATATCTCTAGGCAATGAGGTAACTGAACGGCATCTGCCTCCCATTGTTCATTCTTTTTCTCACTCTGCATTTTCTTTTCTTTATTCCCCGTGGGTGGATGCTAAGAATACCACATGAATGTTTACCTGCATGTCTTAAAAGTCAGCTAAATGGAGCTGACAGAGGGGACTGGGAATTCATTCCTTAGTAACTTCCTCATGTAAAAATTCTGGGTTTTGTAAAGATTCAGTCAAGCCCGTTTTAAAGATTAAAGTAGTATGGGATAATTGGATGATACCGCTTTGGCGCTGTTGTCTCAGCTTGGCTGATTTGGCACCATCATACTATAAAGATTGGGCAGCTTCTCTAAATTTAAATATCGTCTTGGCGCCAGACAAATTGGTTTTCACCAAGAGGGGTTTGGCGCCCGAACAACTGGTGCCAAAAAACGTCTACACCGATATGTACCACACCTGGAATATAGCCTTTGTATAGAGAAAGGAAGATAATTCCTAGTGCTTTACACTTAAAAAGTACAACCACAGACCCATACGTTATTCATAGAGAGTGATTGTTGTTGCTGCTGTGGCTGCTGCATAGGTTGTTGAAGTTGCTGAGGGTGGCCATAATCTGGATAATGGAAAGTGTGATGATTATCCGATCCTCCGTACTCGTTCCCGGCAGGACGGTTGGCGCTGCCTCCGTCACCTAAAATATAGAGAGTTTCTGTTTTCTTTTGGCATTTTGCGCTAAGAATCTGATGATTTACATATTTTGTTGGATAATTTTTTTACGCTGGTCACTAGTAGGGATCATCTCTTCCTTACTAATAAAGTTAATTCCTCTTGCAGCTAATCATCCCTTCAATTCTTGATATCTTCCTATTAAAACTTAACTTAGCCAAGCCTACTCTAACTTAACCTATACTAAGAAGACTTTAACTAACCTAATCTAAAATGACAAGTTTATTATTGCAGCTACTACTACTGCTGTTTTTCTTCTTCTTCTTCTTCTTCTTCTTCTTCTTCTTCTTCTTCTTCTTCTTCTTCTTCTTCTTCTTCTTCTTCTTATTATTATTATTATTATTATTATTATTATTATTATTATTATTATTATTATTATTATTATTATTATTATTATTATTATCATCATCATCATCATCATCATCATCATCATCATCATCATCATCATCATCATCATCATCATCATCATCATCATCATCATCATCTATTATCATTATTATTATTATTATTATTATTATTATTATTATTATTATTATTCACCCAGTACTTTGTCAGCCTGTGCCACCACTACTGTAGATACAGGTACTTACCATTGCCGTATCTTGGTCCAGGCCAACTGGGTCTTTGATTGTAGTCGTAGAAGGCAGGGCCTCTTCCATGCCCTCCATAGCCGTATCCTTCCTCAGTAGCTCTGTGGGATACATGATCATGATAATTCTTAAGTGCACGGTCTAAGGTTAGCAATGGCATGCACTCAGGGTAACGATCACACCTGCCAAAACGGAAGTGCTCTGCAAGAAGGCACCGTCCTTGCCCTTAGTAGAAAAAGGAGTCTGTGATGTAAAACCGATCATTGTAATTTATTCTTATATCCTTTGTACTTCTCCCAGCATAGGCATTAACGGTACAGATTGGATGTGCGCTTTGACTCGGCCAATCCCATTAAAAGTTAATGAATGTTAACAAAAACCAAAACTAGAGAGTTGCTCTTCACTCAAGGAATCATACCATGCAAGCCAAATTTTCTGGAGATGTAAAAGAGAGAGGGTCTAGAAGAAAAGAATACCCAACAAATACAGTCTGGATAAGCTGATATTTAGTCAAGGGAATCCCACAAATCAAGCTAGTGTTTTTACAGGTGAAAAAGAAAGTGTGTCTTGCTAATCTACCCATGTTTGTCTCTCTGAGCTCTGTAGATCATATAAATACACATTACCATGTATGATTTAATATCAGAACACACTTTTTACAAAGCTTAATCTCTGATAGGGACAGGAGATATTATCCATGAAGTATTAAAACAGAATAAAAATGAGAATATGAGGTATTTTGTTATAATAAAAAAGTTAGAACGCAATCATCACAAGTTGAAGTTATTGTAGGGAATACGACAGTTGTCCTCTAACTCTTCCAAAAGAAGAAATGTATACATTTACCCTGCTGCTGGTGGTGGATAATGGCTGTAGTTTTCCAGAAGATTTGACCTGTGGTTGAAGATCCCTCTGTCATAGCCTGCACCTGGAGAAAAATATGAACTTGATGAATTTAAACAATCTGGAATTCCCTCTTCTTCTTTACTGCTCTGATACACAGGAGATAATGTACCTTATTCATTGTAAAGAGCAATATATAACCAGTCATATGAACAAGAGACAAAATTTCTTTATTCTTTTATTATGGAAATGTACTGATATGCGGAGACTATAGCGTCTTCTTTTATTCAATTTATTTTATACTCATTTAATGATTGCTGGAAGGACTGAATGATATTCTTCAGAGCATGTTGACTTCAAGTAAATTTCAGTACATTGAAATTTAACCGTGGTAAAGTTATAAAGGGGAACAAAGGCTTGATGCTTTTCTTAACGCCTTGCGGAGGGATCAGACCCGCGTTGGGCAGGATTGTCACTTTCTGACTCGTGCGCTCTACCATTTAGCTACCGTGCCCCTAAATTCGGTACTTACCATACCCTCCATTATCTCTCGCTGGAGAGGGATTTTCCCAGGCAGGTCCCGTGCCAGGGTTGTTGACACTTCCCCTCACTGGAGGTACGCTGTCTGTTGTTGCTGATCATTAAGAGGGCAAAAGGAAAAGTAATAAATATAAAGAATGGTTGTAAAACAGGCAAAGAATTTAAGCCTCATATGTGACTATCGAGCGATACCTTTTTCAACAGAGGTTGCATTTCTCAGAGACCTAGGCCGCTTTCGCACCAAAGTGGCACGTCGCACGTGGCACGGCAGTTGAGAACGAACATCTGGATTTTCCAGATGTTCCTTTTCAACTGGCGTGC
Organism: Halocaridina rubra; assembly: GCA_037179515.1. Classification (NCBI taxonomy): domain Eukaryota; kingdom Metazoa; phylum Arthropoda; class Malacostraca; order Decapoda; family Atyidae; genus Halocaridina; species Halocaridina rubra. Next base: position 82,520 of record JAXCGZ010000303.1, read on the forward strand.
CACGTGCGACTTGCCACTTTGAAATGATGATGATGAGTTGTTTTGAAAGGATGATTGGGGCACCATTATATATAAAGATGAGAAAAATTAAATATAAAAATGAGAGAGAATTATATATAATATTGAGCTGTATTGAAAGGTTAATTTGGAATACATTATAGATGATGATGAGGGAATCATATAGTAAGAATACTATAGAATTATTATGGATGATTTGAGATCCACTAGAGATAATGATTAGATAATCATATATATGAATAGTAGAGAAGTTTAGATTATATTGAGTTGTATGTTCTGAATGTTGTTTTAGATAAAGGCAATTGCTTTTGTGGCAGTGATACTTAACCGGGAATAATTAGGATCCTAGGGTAGAAATTTCATATCTTAGAGAAAACTCTGGGCCGGAATTACAGTTCAGAGGGGCACTGTCTGGTAAGACATGTGCTCTGTACTCTTTCTGTACGAAATGCCAGTATTACACAACTAATAACAATCTCGAATTCATATTTTGCCAGAAAACTTCTGCTTTAGGAGTATGACAGAAGTCAGTTATTGAGATATCAATTGCTATTTTAGAGTCGTAACCTACTCCAGTAGAAAACATAACACTCTAAAAGTTTGATAGTGAATCAGCCAATCACCATGAATTAACAGTTCGAAAAATATATCCGTGTTAGATTTAATCTTCTTGGACACAATTCAGTGATGATGAGGAATGAGATAGAGGTTGTGGTGGAAAGTAGAAGACGAGAGAGGACGAAAAAAGTGAAAACTTTATGGATGGTGTGACGAGAGTGCCAGGAGGAAACCTTAAAGCCAGCTGGGTTGTTGCACTTCACAAGAAACAGTCAGGTGACTCTCCATGGGTGTCAATGTCCAAATGGATGTGGCATGTTGATGATGAAACTGCTTACACAATTCATTTTTTATGGTCATACACTACTTCTAGAAAGCCCAATTGTAGAAAGGCGAAAAGATTTACTACACAATGCTAGTTGAGCGAGCAAGGGAGGACACTTGGTATTTCTAGATTTTAAGGGGGAATGTCACCTGGGACTTTGAGAACCTCATGCTAAAGTTTAGATTACATGTTTTTAGTAATAACTGTTGCAGCTTTACATTAATATTTCTATGTAAGGGCATCCTTTGTGACATATTGAGTATTTCAATGGATCTTCGAGATGAAAAAGGTTAAGAAAGGCTACTCTCTAGTTCCTGCGTTATAGATTCATGCTATAAAAATGCAAGCTCAAATAGTATATATATATATATATATATATATATATATATATATATATATATATATATATATATATATATATATGCACTTAAAAATAAATATAAAGTGTTTTTTCATATATTTTCTATTAATCTTTCTAAGCTTATCCTTTTGAATTAGATAATGATTTCTGTTCATTCATACGTACTTCTTATTTCTTCTTCTTCTCTTCTCGTTCTTTTTCTTATTTTTATTATTATTATTATTATTATTATTATTATTATTGCAACTTTCCTTTTTTCTTAATCTCTTTAACTGCTTGGTTACATCGGTATATATCTAGTACAGTACTTTTTTTATCTACATGTACTTATATATATATATATATATATATATATATATATATATATATATATATATATATATATATATATATATATATATATATATATACGTACAAATTTTTATATAGAAAGTTAGCTTTGTTCTAAGTGAATCACTAGATAATTATAAAGGTAAATGTTAGAATGTAAAACAAATGTAATAGTAATTATTGGATGAAACGATGAAAAAAAATATAGATTATACTAGAAAAGAGATTATAAAGATAGGACAAACCCCTTTAATAATGAAAAATACAAAGAACAAGAAAACAGAGTTAAACTGGAAAATGAGGGGGAAAAAAGCGATAAACAACAGTGGAAAATATGTTAAAGACAAGACAAAAACTTACAAAGAAAGAGAACAAAAAGAGATGTAAAACTTCATACCCATTGGGCACTCAAGTGCCGAGCCTTCGTCACTCTTGTCCTGGCACTGAGGAATGCCATCACAGGCATTGTAAATAGCTATGCATTCCCCGCTGTGGCACTCGAATTCGTATCTCCGGCACTTCCGGGCTGAGGAAGAAAAAGGTAAAAAAATAATTCCACAGATATTCCCTAACAGACCAAAATATCTCATAGTCAGTCATTTTAACAAGTAATAATATTTGTAAATAAAGTCATTTGCCCTTCCAGAAATTATTCGACCCTGAGAATTTTGACAATGTAAATTCTGAAGTCAAAGCTTCTTCTACCACTGTGGCACGGAGGCTGAGAATTAAAGGTAGGAATATAACTCGCGACTCTTTACAGGTCACAGAGAATCTGTTTGTATACATTCTAGCATTTTAGCCAATAATAAAACTTGTAAGGTAAATAATTCCATTGCCCCCTCAAGGGATTCGACCCTGAGTCTTTTGAGATTTCAAACTGTAAAAAAAGAGCTTCTAGCAATGAACCACTGCCGACAGTTAAATGTAGGAACCTTTTGGATTATGGAAAAACTCCCTGAAAGGGAGGGTGAAAACATTAAGAAAGATCTGTAATCTTTACTTATATCTTTAGCCAAAGGACATGAATTTGTCTGCTATCTGTTCCAAGTTACAAGTCATATTCTTACATTCAAAAGTGATAAAAACTTTTGCTTCAAAAGCAGCACTTCCAAAAGTCTCAGGGTTAAATCCTCGTGTTGGATAATGCCCTTTTATCTTGAGTTTTTTGTTTAATCCAAATAACTGTACATGGGGACATGTGCGTATGGGCACTCCCAGTGTTCTTAAGGAGTTACCCAATAATGTGCTTATATGTTCCTCAAATACAATTTACTCGAAATTCCATAAACTGAACATTTAAAAGAGCGAGGTTGGGAAAGAGGAGTGAAATATACATTGGCATTCTGTAAATTGTGTTCGGGAGCAGATTTTTATAAAGCTGGTTTGGTTAGATGATATTTTTTCCTATGTAGCATTACACTTGTTAAACTGTTGGTTTTATTACAGTTTAATTTTTTATAATAAAATATGATTTTTTAAGTACGACAAAATATGCGTATTAGAGGTAATATATCCAATGATTAAAATATGATATTGAGGAATAGCGTATTTGTTATTATGAGCGCGACACCGAGACAAGCAAAGAAAATTGCCCTCTTTAGGCCCGGGCACCAAGAAAGCATTTAAGAAGGGAAAGTAGCAGCTTAAGGACAAGGTAGAATGAGAATGCTAAACGATAAAAGACAGGCTGCAAAAATAGTATAGGAGATGATTAAGATAATGATTATGATGATGAAGAGGAAGAGACAAAGGAATAATACACTCAGCATCCTCTATATTCTGTTACGCTATTTGAGATCCGAGGTGGCTCATTTTTAGAGTGCGTGAGTTGGGCAGCTACTGGCGCAGGTTTGAACACACCGCCGGGCGTTAGGAAGGGCATCCAGCCTTAATCACTCAGCTCCATGTCTATGTCCGCACCAGTTGTGACACATAAATAAATGTGCTAAACATGGTGATATGCTCTGCAACTTGAGCTTTGGACTGATTCTAGTTTGCACTGGGATAAAGTAATGTATTGACCCCAGTATCCTGTTCCTAAATGATACTTATCAAAGTATACTATTAGGCACAGAAAAAAATAAGCATATTGACCCCAGTATCCTGTGCTTAAATGTCACAAGCCAAAGGAAACTAGTTGTCACAGTGTAAAAAAAAAAAAAAAGGAACATTTTGACCCCAGTGTCCTGTTCTTATAAATGATAATAGTCAAAGGACACCAGTTGGCACAAAAGGAAGAACAGAGCGTACTGGTTCCAGTATCCTGTGCTTATATGATACAGTTCAAAGGAAACTAGTAGGCACAGAGAATAAAAAAGATCTCTTTGACCCCCAGTATCCTTTTCTTAAATGATACTTGTCAAAGGAAACTAGTTGCCACAGAGAGAAAGTAGCATATGGACTCAGAATCCTGTGTTTATATGATACAGTTCAAAGGAGACTAGTTGGCAAAGAGAAAGGGTAGCGTATGAACTCAGTATCCTGTGTTTATATGCTACAGGTCAAAGGAAACTAGTTTGCAGAGAGGAAGAATGGAGCGTATTGACTCTGTATCCTGTGTTTATATGATACAGTTCAGAGGACACTTGTTGTCACAGAGGAAAAAATGAGCTATTTGACCCTAGTATCCTGTTCTTAAATGATACCTGTCAAAAGAAACTAGTTGCCACAGAGAAAAAAGTAGCGTTTGGATCCAGTATTCTTCATCTTGGAAGCATGCTCTAGTTCAACCTGTTCCTAAGAAGGGTGACCACTCTATCCTTCTAACTACCTTCTTGAAACACCTTGAATCTAACTCACTTATCTCCGATCACCAGTACGGCTCCAGCAAAGATCCACTGGTGATCTCCTGTCCTATCTTACTCATGTATGGTCATCTTCTCTGAGGAACTATGGGGAATCCTTTGTTGTCGCCCTTGATATCTCCAAGGCTTTCGACAGAGTCTGGCACAAGGCTCTGTTGGCCAAACTCCCTGCCTATGGCTTTACTCCTTTCTGTTCGATTTCCAGTTTTCTTACTGACCTTTTTATTTCTGTAGTTGTTGATGGCGCAACATCTAGCCCTTTCTCTGTTACCAGTGGTGTTCCACAGGGCTCTGTTCTTTCACCAACTCTGTTCCTTCTCTTCATCAATGATCTTCTACAATCCCCATCTTCCTCTCTTCTTCATGCCTTTGCTGATGAATCTACCCTTCACTTTTCCTCTGCTTTTTCTTCACAACCTTCATCTGATACTCGTAATCAATCTCGTATCACTCTTTCTTCTACACTTAACTCCGATTTACAGAGAGTATCTGAATGGGGCACTCAAAATTTAGTTAAATTCAATGCCTCCAAGACACAGTTTCTGGCTATCTCTTTATCTTCTGCTCCTCCTGATAACCCTATTGTCTTCGAAACTAATGAACTTTACCCTCTTAACTCTATCAACATATTAGGAATCCATAAAGCCTCTAACTTGTCTTGGAAGAATCACATAATCCAAATTTCTAAATCTTCATCCAAAAAATTGGAGGTTTTGTTTCGTTTTCGTCATTACTTTTCCTCTTAGCAGTTACTTAAAATTTACAAAGGTCTTTTCCGTCCCTGCTTAAAATACTGCTCACACATCTGGGGTGCTTCTTCCTTTACT
>JAXCGZ010000304.1:0-7500 GCA_037179515.1 Halocaridina rubra
GAGAGAGGAGGAGGAGAGGGAGGGGGAGAGAGGAGGGGGGGAGGGGAGAGAGCGAGGAGGGGGGAGAGAAGGAGGGAGAGAGGGGAGGAGAAGGAGGAGAGAGAGGAGGAGGAGGGGAGAGAGAAGAGAGGAGAGTGGAGAGGAAGAGGATCGAGAGAGAAGAGAGAGAAGAGAGAGAGAGAGAGAGGAGAGGAGAGAGAGAGAGAGAGAGAGATAAATAGATAGTCGATAGTACTACCAGTAGTTTTTCTTATATTTACTTAATGATTGCATGTTATATACAGTACTGACTGTATATAATACATGTATGATTTTTACTATATTATGGAGACGATTCAAACTATAGAAAAATGGTCAACTCGAACGATTCAATACTGACTGTCATGCGGCATTAGCCATAGTAAATAGTAAAATGAACCTTTCCTTTCCTCGATATTTATTTAGTGTGTGAATAGCCCTCTAGCTTTCTTGGTCACTTGGCAAGGACAGATATGTGTGTTATTGTGCCAAGGGTAATTCACATAATTGTTTTGTTGTACAGTAGGTGGTCACTTTCTAACCCCCCCCCCACCAGGGAACCCTTTTTCCATTAGATAAACTTCTCCGTACTATGGCTTGTAGGCTTATTTGCATATGCATAGATTAAGAGATTTAAATATATTACTTGTAGACTTGGAGGTCTCTGCTGGTTTCTTTACATACTTATGTTTTTGTTTGTATGTTTATTTGTTTATATGTTTCTTCACCGACATGTATGGTGTGAATAAGGCTGAATTCCGTCATACTGTACCATAGAGAAAAAAGTTGGTAATATTTTTGTCTTACAGTACTACACTTTTGCATGTCTGTCCTTATCGCATTCACAAATATTCTCTCTCTCTCTCTCTCTCTCTCTCTCTCTCTCTCTCTCTCTCTCTCTCTCTCTCTCTCTCTCTCTCTCTCTCTCTCTCTCTCTCTCCTCTCTCTCTCTCTCTCTCTCTCTCTCTCTCTCTCTCTCTCAAATGTTTATACATACACAGCTGTGGACTCACAGACCATAAGGAATAACTAGTTACATTCAGTAAAGAAGCTTCAGAATTCAAGAAAAATAACATTGTGAATAAAATGAAAACGTTTTCAAGTTTATCAAATGTAGTCACCGTGACTCAAGCGGTAGCGTCCGCGACTTTGATGCGTCAGGTCGAGGGTTCGCGCCCCGTCACGGGCTGAGGTTAGCAAGGGCATGCACTCAGGGTAAGGATTACATCTGCCAAAACAAGTCCTTCGTAAGAAGGTAACCGTCCTAGCCTTTGGTAGAAAAGGGAGTCCGTGACGTAAAACCGGAACAGTTTTGAAGTTTATCAAAGTTTGACAGTTCGTGTATTGTGTTTTGTCTTTCGAATGCAGTATGTCTTCAATTTCATATGAATTATTTACTTTCTAAGTATCTAAAAAATGTGAGTGGCCTTATCAGTATTCTTGTGACGACAGGCAGTAGAGCTACGTTGAAATCTACAAATGAAATTGGATCTCCGAGTATATATCACGAGGTACTAACGATAGTACCTTGGCCCCCGATTATGAATTGAAAGTGCCATTCAGTATCTTAATAGACTGAGCTTTTGGCTGCAGTCCATTAAGTCACGAGGATAGCATTTCAGGAAGGCTTTAACAGCCTCTCTCTGCCAGACTTATATATATATATATATATATATATATATATATATATATATATATATATATATATATATATATATATATATATATATATATATATATATATATATATTTATTGAGACTGGAAGAGGCAAAGCAAATTTCTCTCATCGGCCCGACCACCATGAAACACAAAGCAATGTGAAACAGATGAGAAGTGTTGTGACTTGTCAGATGTGAAGGGATAGTAAGAGATATGTTACGAATGCGCCGGAATATTCGGTGTAATTGTAGGCATAATAAAAGCATCGTAACTGAAGGGAAAGACTTAACATCGAGCTATCTTGGCCAGTCCTATTGAAGTTAAAAAAGACCTTCTGTCGTAGTATCGCGGCGGTACATTGGTAAAAGAAAAAGAGGCTAGCAGTCCCTCGTTGCAGCCTCTGTCAACTCAGCAGGCTCAGTACACCTTGGAATGCCTGAATGGAGTTGTGAATTTTTTTTTTTCACTTTTCACTCTTATATAAGGGTAGAAAAATCAGTATTAGTTACTTTAATTCCATAAGTAACTGGTAATGCACAATGCAACCAGTTCCATGCAACCAGAAATACATTCGTTATTAGTAATGAATAAACAAGAAGACGCACGCACAAAGAATTTAATGGAAATGATTCTGTCTCTCTACCTAATCTTTGTAAATGATTCGTTGTATGAATGTAGTTTTACTAAAACTATTATTGGTTCTGTTATATCTGTAGTCATTAAGAATATGAGATCCATGAAATTTAATCTTTAAAGCCGTGAATGTCATTTTTGAATTTAAATGATGTTCTGTGTATAGTATTGTTTTTTTCTTAATACCTCGAAAGACCGTAAATATAAGATGGGTATTTTTTCATCATAATTTGGACATCCGTCTTGTGCATATGAATGATTTGTAAGCAAGCTGGTTGGTGAATACGAAATTAGAGCTCGGATAAATTCTATTATTTTTCTGTGACGAGGAGACAGCCCATATCTCCAAAATTTGCATTATGACCGTTTGAATACTTACCATCCGGATACCAAACCTTAATAATGGGAAAAGAAACTGTCAGGAACGGCATGAAACCATAAAACTTTGAACCAAGACCAAACACAAGCCTCCAGGGAGCTGCTGAATAATAACAACTTCATATATGATTGGGAATTGCTGCAGAATAAGAAGATATCTGTCCACTGTCGTTCTTTTCGTGTAGAGCATCTGAGGTAAAATTCATCTTTCTGTGGACACTTTCAAACCATGGCGGATTTGCATGTGCAACACCAGCAGAACGAAACTAATATGACTTGCGTGCGATGATCAATCACTTTTTCTCATTATGGAGCATTAATGGGATGCAAGAGGGATGACAAGCTGACAACAGATTCTAAATTCTGATATGAAGTGACATAATTTCAACTTGATGAGTCTGTATCCATACCATAGCAATGGTAAAATGCCTATAAGCGAGTTGTCTTATACAAATCAAATAATATATCGATATGGATTTTTAGATTTTTTTTCTAATATAAAGACTGCAACTAGAATACTCTTGAATGTCATTTACGTTACCCAGGTGGTACGGATAACTCCTCAATAATGTTTATTTAATTGAAAAACTTTTTTTTTTTTTAATTAGAAATTACTATATTGAATTTTCAGTGCACCATGAATGATTATAGCAGTGTATTCTTGATGGTGTGTATAGACCCAAAACTTGTCATTATTTTTGCGGGATATATTTTATTTAATGATCTGTTACATTTATATACATATGCTTTAGTATCATGAATTTTAATTTTTCTTCGATTTCCGTATTTTATTATTTAAATGATTCACAACTGCAAGAGATGTTAAATTAGTTTTTTTAATTTTTTTTTTTTTTTAAGTGGTACCTTGTAAGGTAAGGAAAGGGAAGGGCATCTAATTTAATGAGGGAAATCTGATGAAAATGCTCCTAGGCATTGTAAAAAAAAAAAAAATGAAGTACGTGATAGAGATGGTCGAACTCCTTCTGGTAACTATTTTGCAGAGGTTGTTGTAGTTCCTAAGAATTCTTACGTGAACACAAAGTGAATTGAGCCGTATGGTATGGTAGTTTACAGTCTCCATTGCCTGGTTTCTTGGCATCCCTTATATATATATATATATATATATATATATATATATATATATATATATATATATATATATATATATATATATATATGTATATTATATATATATATATATATATATATATATATATGTATGTATATATATATATATATATATATATATATATATATATGTATTATATATATGTATATATATATATATATATATATATATATATATATATATATATATATATATATATATATATATATATATATATATATATATATATATATATATATATATATATATATATATATATATATATATATATATATATATATATATATATATATATATGTATTATATATATGTATTATATATATATATATATATATATATATATATATATATATATATATATATATATATATATATATATATATATATATATATATATATATATATATATATATATATATATATATATATATATATATATATATATATATATATATATATATATATGTATTATATATATATATATATATATATATATATATATATATATATATATATATATATATATATATATATATATATATATATATATATATATATATATATATATATATATATATATATATATATATATATATATATATATATATATATATATATATATATATATATATATATATATATATATATATATATATATATATATATATATATATATATATATATATATATATATATATATATATATATATATATATATATATATATATATATATATATATATATGTATATATATATATATATATATATATATATATATATATATATATATATATATATATATATATATATATATATATATATATATATATATATATATATATATATATATATATATATATATATATATATATATATATATATATATATATATATATATATATATATATATATATATATATATATATATATATATATATATATATATATATATATATATATATATATATATATATATATATATGTATATATATATATATATATATATATATATATATATATATATATATATATATATATATATATATATAATTTTTTTCTCCCTCGTCGTGGAGGAATTTTCATCCTTTATTTATTTACTCTTTTTTACACATCTGTGTGTGTGTGGGTTTTTTTTTTTACTTACTATATGTGTATTTATTTTTGACTCATCGTGATGGAATTTTCATCCTACTCGAATTGAAATGTGTGTTACAAGGTTAATCAGCTCAGGGTTAACCTAGAAGGCTTCTACATCCATTGCTACTCTATAGGATTTCGCTCTTATGGGAGAATGTGAATGGACTTACAGTAGACAAGTAGGGACTTCCCATGTTGATATCACTTCGATTAAATGTTTCTGGCAAGTTTGCCGTATTACGTGTTACAGTTCATGCCCACGTGAATGGGGGTGGACGCAGACAGATTAAAGCTGAGGAATGAAGGCTGGATGAGGCCTTTCCTAACGCTCCGCGGTGGGCTAGAACTCGAGTTTGTCACTTTCCGTGTGTAGCGTTCTAACTACTGGGCTACTGCGGTCGCTCCAGGTTCTTACGAGTACCAGCAGCAGCAGCAACATATTCTCTTACTTTTTCTATTATATTTTTTATTATATGGGTCTGAACTATCTAATTTTTTATGCTAAATAATTCAACATGCCAAAAATCTCTTTCACTTAGATAACTGTTTGTTTGTTTGTTATTCACTTTTCTTATTAGACTCAGCTATGTTATTTCTACGAAATTATCATTTCATTTTGTTTGTTGGTTATTCATTTTTTTTTATTAGAACCACTTATGTTTCTCTATGAAATTATTGTTTTATGTTTTATTTTATTTTTTTTAAATAAAATGGGGGGTATTTCGTGGGAAAAATGGTGATTTGGAATGAAATTCTGTAAAGTTTTTTGTGAGGTCAGAAGTAGTGGGAATTTTGCTCAGATTTAGATTTCTAAGGGAATATGATAAAAAAGGACACTTTCTCATATTGTATACAGACAATGAATATTCGCAAGATGTGTTTATAGGTCAGGTCTGAGAGAGAGAGAGAGAGAGAGAGAGTTAGTTAGTTTCTGATGTCGTGGTATGAAAGATCAGAATGGCAAATAGTTCCAATTTGCCAAAGAGCTGTGGCCAGTTAGTTTTAATCTCATTTTTTTTCTTTTCATTTGGCACATTAGAATGTATTACTTCATTGTATAAAATTCGAATGTCGAGTGTCATGGGGATTCAAAGTTATATTGAATATGCAGATTAATAATAATAATGATATTAATAATAATAAATTGTAAATACTACTTCTACTACTACTACTACTACTACTACTACTACTACTACTACTACTACTAATAATAATAATAATAATAATAATAATAATAATAATAATAATAATAATAATTGTGATGATGTTGATGATAATAATAATGATAATAATAATAATAGTAATAATAATAATCATAATAATAATAATAATAATAATAATAATAATAATACCTGTAATAATAATAATAATAATAATAATAATAATAATAATAATAATAATAATAATAATAATAATAATAATAATAATAAGAAGAAGAAGAAGATGATGATGATGATTATGATGATGGATTCTACTGCAACTACTACCACATTACTACTACTACCACTAACAATAATAACAATAATGATGATGATGATAAATGTATTGTTTCACATAAAATTTCAGTCCATTCGTAATCAAGCCAAATTTTTATTTTTATTTTCTGAGCATTTTAGTCCAACGCACTTGAAAATAATGACTTGAAATTATTTAGTTGTAGAAGAAAAGATGTAAAAATTAAAGGAAATTTGAAACATCTTGTAAAGTTAAAGAGAGATAGGGAATGAAGGGGGGGGGGGTCAAAGCTGGAATTGAAGACGAGGTCTGAGGAAATGGTTTTGACCTAATTTCATAAATGTCTCAACTACCCCTGTGTGTGTGTGCAAATATTTGTGTGTGTGCGTCTCTTGCATCCCATTGACCCACTTTCAGTATCAAACAGTTTCCTTCCGTTGTTGTTGTTGTTGTTGTTGTTTTGGGGGGGGAATTTTTCTCAAGATGTGAGGATTTTTATATTTATTCATCGTTTAGATTGAAGGATGTCTTAAATGCGGTCGTGTGAGGACAACGTAAACATGTGTAAGTGATTTGCAAGTACCATATACGAGAGAGGACATAATCAGGAAAAAAAAAAAAAAAAAAATATATATATATATATATAATATATATATATATATATATATATATATATATATATATATATATATATATATATATATATATATATACATATATATCCACACTATTAATGTTAAGTTAGATATGTAAGACCCGTGATGAAAGACGCTGCTTCATTTGGAACCGAACCCACATTTATATAGAAACTTTTTAAGTTAAAAAGTTTCGAGAGAGATGCCACTTGTGTGTGGCCACAGAATCTGATGAGTTGAGTCCATTTCCTTTTACACGTATGAACGAGGAGAACGAGGACCAAATGTCATTGTAGTTTCCATGATAATTCATAGTTTCAATAGAGTATTAATCAACAACTTTACTCGGCGAGTTCCAAGACTGGAGAATAAACTACTTTAAGTTACAGAATTAAAATACAGTTGGATGTCATGAATTATATGGCTGTATAAAGGGCGGTTTACACGGTCAAACG
>JAXCGZ010000304.1:10000-15000 GCA_037179515.1 Halocaridina rubra
TGTGTGGGTGAGAGAGAGAGAGAGAGAGAGAGAGGAGAGAGAGAGAGAGAGAGAGAGAGAGAGAGAGAGAGAGGAGAGAGAGAGAGAGAGAGAGAGGAGAGAGAGAGAGATTTGGAATGGATCGTTGTTTTCCAAATTGGTATTTGTATAGCATTCTTAAATTCTCCCTTGGCTGCCTCTTGACATCAGAAGAGCATGTCCAACCACTTTTTATGTTCTTACAACTATTGAAATATTTTATACTTTACAGAGATGGAGGTATGTTCTTTGAGCATTTTAATGAATTCTTTATATTTTTTGTCTTGTGCTGAAAGATAGGGCAAGCAAGGAGAAAGATATAGCTGACGTAGTGGATTTCACATATTGCTAATATATATATATATATATATATATATATATATATATATATATATATATATATATATATATATATATAAATTTCTTTTTACTTTAGACGCTTTAATCGAAATTTATATATTTAGTGGAAGTTGCTGAGAGAGAGAGAGAGAGAGAGAGAGAGAGAGAGAGAGAGAGAGAGAGAGAGAGAGAGAGAGGGAAAAAAACAAAAAAAATCTTAATTTCTGTGTATTCACAGAATCTTGGAAACTGTAATCTTATCACTCTCTAACCCATCCGAGCGGGTCGAGTATTATGTTTAATCTCACTAACAAAGAAAAAAAATCAGTTATGGTTTCTGAGAAAAAAGTCTTGGAATGCTTTATCTTTAATTTTTCTCTGCGATTTCTCAAAAATAGGAGAGCCTCTACGAGATAATCCCTCACTTTAGAGGGTGGAAAGCTTTAACTCATTCTCTCCTTCCTATTTCATGCAAGAGTATCTGCAGGAATATTGGCTCCAGTTATTTAAGACGTGTGAGTGCAAATAGGGTATTTTAGCATATGAATGAAAATCATGAATATTTGAGACTCTGAGAGGAAATTGGTGATATTGGAACACAAAAGCAAGTGTCTGTATGTGTCTGAGTGAAGAAAAAACATAGATGTTTTCTATTTAGGTGTTCCCAGGTGCTGCTGAATTTTAATGTACACTTACACGAATGATTTGTTATGATGGGTCTCTATATTTCATCAAACACTTCTTTTGGAGAAATGATTACATTCCATGTTCCAGGTCAGATAATATAATTATGGTAGATATAGAACCCCCCCCGAGAGAGGTGGGTAGAATACTTCCTCCGTGGTCTCCTGCGTGTCGTAAAAGTCGACAGAATGGGGCAGAGTGGAGGGACTCGGAATTCCCTCCTCTATTTTTTTTATCCTAAGAGTGGCCAAGAAATGCAGAGTTAGAGGGTGGTGATAGGGAGTATGTTTGTGGAGAGAGAGATGAACGTACTTGCACAGAGCAAAATTAAGATACAAGGGAATGGTGAGGTGACATTTGAGTGTGTGGTAGGTAGAGTGTTTGGAGTTGAGAGAGGGAGAGGAGGAGAGGGCTTGGCTCTGTTGGTGAGTGAACAGATATATTAGCGTGTGGTGGAATGGAAGAAAGTATCAGCTTGAGTAATAGTGGCTAAAATGAGAATGGCATCCGAAGTTTGGGCGTTTGTGAGTGCATATGGCTCTGACAGTGAAAGAAGTGAAGAAAGCAAAGAAATTTGGATGAAATTAAATGAGTATGTGAAAAACTTGGGAATGAATGTGAATGTTGTGTTGATGGGAGATTTGGGGAATGAATGTGAATGTTGTGTTGATGGGAGATTTGACTGCGAGAGTAGGGAATGTGCCAGTGGATGGCGTGATTGGGAAGTTTGGAGTACTTGGTAGAATTGAGAGTGGAGATAAAATGATAGAAATGTGTATTGAGAGAATTGTTGATTGCTGTCTATCTATCTGTCTATCTATATCTATCTATCTATCTATCTATCTATCTATCTATATATATATATATATATATATATATATATATATATATATATATATATATATATATATATATATATATATATGTATATATATGTGTGTGTGTGTGTGTGTCTGTGCGTGTGTAGACATATATTTATGTGTGTATATATATATACATATATATATATATATATATATATATATATATATATATATATGCATATATATATATATATATAGTATATATATATATATATATACGTATATATATATATATATATCCATATTCTTTAAATGTATAATTTCTGCGTCTGAAGTAGTGTTGTTTTCTTTACATTTTTGTGCATTAGAAAACTATTTCGTTATTATAACAGCCAAAATTTTTTAATATGGAAATCCCATAACTCCCCTCTTATTTACATAGTCCTCCCGAAATTAATCAGCAGAAAGAAAATTTGTTCTTGAATTATAGTAAAGACAATAAATATGAATTTGACTCTTAACTTGAGATCAAACACATTCCATTTTTATGCTAAACGAGCCCTTGGCGCCTTTCACACAATGATGGAGACATTGATGCTTTTATAGTGAAATTTCACGTGTCCATGTTAAGTGCAATAAGCTGACATATGACTTTACATTCCCACTTTGCCCAAGGAGTTTATTGAATGCCGCATCGATACTGAGAACATTCTATCTTCATTGCCAACACTTTGCATATTGTCATTCCCAATTTCACAGAATATGAGAACGAATTGGTCTCGTGCTGTTCCGGAATGGAATTGGGACGATTTCCCAATTTACTGTATCGAGGGAAGTATTGGTTACGAATCGGTACTCTTGCGAAGAGGAATCGGAAATTAATTTGAATGGCTTCTTAACTCTCTTTGGCTCCTAGTCCCTAGGCCATTTGGACAGACTAAGACCTGATTTCTTAAACAGTGTAAACCTAGGATACCATATTGTTAGTTAGCTAGACACACACAATTGGATTTCATAAACGCATCTGACGCGGTTCTGTGTATGGCTAGACGTGGTTCTGCATGGGACCCTAGCCATACACAGAACCGTGTCAGATGCGTTTATGAAATCCATTTGTGTCCAGCTAACTAACAATAAGGTATCCTAGGCCTACACTGTTTAAGAAATCGGGTCTAAGTCTTGCGATTTGGGTTTCTTATGCTGGCGTCACACAGCCAAAACTCCCGACCCTACTCTTAAGACAGCGTTCCGACGGAATCTTCGCTCAATCCTTGGAGATCCGGCAGATTTTTTAGCTGACAGGTGCATTCCTGTGCCTGTCGGAAGTGCGTCATACGTCCGCGTAAGCAGTCCTATGGATCGTAATTGCAATCGTACGGAGTAGTTTGGACGCGTAATTTAGCGTACGACTGATCGTACGCAAACGTAAGTCTCATCAAGAAAACGGGAAATTTAAATTTTTGACCGTTACGACTGGGCCGACCATGCTCCCGACACTCCCGACCCATCATAGGGGAACGTACACGTTCGTAGGGGGTTGTACGCAGTCGGGAGGAATACTGTAATTCCCCCCAAGGAAGGGTATCGTGGCAAGAGAGAATGGTTTAAAGGACGACGTTTGTAACTTTAATTATGTTAGAATTGATCCTAGTGAACAATAAATATATGGAATATATATATATATATATATATATATATATATATATATATATATATATATATATATATATATATATATATATATATATATATATATATATATATATATATACATACATGGGATATTTGTGAAAGTATAACCCTGATTTATATATTTGGCACTTCAGCTACTTATATATATATATAAGTAAATATATGTTGGCCATGTATGTTAATATATTTCATATATTTTGTTTGACACATTTATGGATTTGATTAATTCATATTTTGATATATTGATTTCACAATATTATATGGGAAATATATGATTTATTGCATGACCAATATTAATGGTCATATATAAATATATATTATAGTAAAATGACGATATAAGTAATAAACAGGAAATGAACAGAAAATAATATTTTTTAAGATACAAAAATATATACTGTACAATATATACTGTACAATAAATATATGATTTATTGCATGACCAATATTAATGGTCATATATAAATATATATTATAGTAAAATGACGATATAAGTAATAAACAGGAAATGAACAGAAAATAATATTTTTTAAGATACAAAAATATATACTGTACAAAAATATATAAATTTCATTATGAGAAAATACACAAGTATGGCAAGACATATCCCCATGTAATAATATAAGTGTACTGAAAAAATTACATATGAGAATATCATGCTAAAACAATAAGAAATGCGGCAAGCGGAGCAGGAAAACTGAACGCCCAGGACTGGGTTGTCAGAAATGAGACCATGCATGCGTGCGCTGTCTTTTCGTACTGCGCTGCCAGACGTATAAGCGAATTTTTTAATTTTTACCGGTTCCAGACCCGGAGGACTGTGTACGCCGGGTAGGATCGATCCTCTGGATCGTACGCGGGCGTACACCTTCCCCTACGCCCGCGTACTATCAAGAAGATCGATCTTACCTGTCGTACGCAGTCTTCTACGACTGATTTGGTCTTCCGAATCATGGAGATTATTGGGTGCAGCAGCCAATTATCGTAGGCCCTCCACGACAGTTCAGGACCCCCTCGATTTTTTTAAACTACGTAGGACCGTTAGGATTCCGTCGTACGCGGACGAAGAATTACACCCGATTATCGTAATGACGTCATTGCTGTTGGGAGGATTCCGTCTTTAGACGGTTTTAAGAGTCGGGTCGGGAATTTTGGCTATGTGTGACGCCAGCATTAAATGTTTCTTGGATGCGATAACCTATTAAAGTACAGTGAAAGGGTCTTTATTTTACGCAGTGTGAAACTTCATAAGAAAACTTTGTAGTAGAAGATTTAAGGTCTTAGACTGTAATGGGAGTGTATCCATTTGGATTTAGTGGGAATTTGACTCCTTTGTTAGGCTATATTATGTTGAGTCCTGCATATCTTTTGACCTACTTTCCCGTATCCCAAAATCGTTCAGAGCTCCATTTATCCAGTTGAGTGAGTCATTAAGCTTGTAGTTTAATCTTTTTCAAAGTTATTAGC
>JAXCGZ010000304.1:20000-77500 GCA_037179515.1 Halocaridina rubra
CATTCTTATATTTTTCTCTTGGATTTATTACCTTGTGTTTATATAATAATAATAATGATAATATTAATAATAATAATAATAATAATAATAATAATAATAATAATAATAATAATAATAATACCAAAACATATTTTAAAAGACTTCGGCCTTGGTTAATGTTTGAGCATGAGAATTTTACTCTTTTGTATTGTAACCGATCATAATAATAATAATAATAAGACTTTATTTCCAACGTACATTGGGTGTTCAAATATGGGTGTACTATTAAAATTTACAAGTAAAATCTTCCTTTAAGAGTAACTTCTTAAGATTATATTTAAAAGTATACACTGAACCAGCATTTTTTAGTTCTCTGGGAAGCTGATTATATAAATGAGGTCCACGAATGTTTATATCTCTTGAGCCAATATCAGTTTTAGACCTTCGTACTAATAAATCTTCCCCTTGACGGGTAGTTAACCCGGTAACTGAGCTTACTGTAGAAAAATTATACAAGCAATCAGGAAGATTGTTTCTTAGTATATTAAAAACAAAGGTACATATATCAAAAACATATTTATCTCTAATCTTTATCCATTCTAGATCTTTTAAAACAGGAGAGATGTGCTCGTATTTTCTTACATTGCCAACAGCCACTCGTGCTGCAAAGTTTTGTAACTTTTGTATTCTTTGTAATTGAGTCTTATTTGTACATCCCCAAACTTTGAGACAGTAATTAATTAAACTCATAGCTAAGGACTGGACAATTATTATACGAGTTGATGTTGCAAATGAGTCTTTTACCCTATTTAGATATATTAGAGTACCCATTACTTTTTTATAAATTTCATCTATATGCATTTCAAAATTCATGTAACGGTCAAAATAGACACCTAGGTTCTTTACCGAGTTCACTGGCTTAATGATATTACCGTTAAAATTTATATGAAGATTGTCATCAACTTCTGATAATAATTGTCTGGATCCGATAAGAATAGATTGGGTTTTAGTTTCATTAAGTAACAGACCATTTTTTAGAAAGTAACGTTTAGCCATATACAAAATTTCTTCTGCTCTACGAATAATATTTTCTAAATCATTAATTTCTCCTTCAATTAAGATTTGAGTATCGTCAGCATATTGAATGACATAACAGTTAGGTAAATATTTTACTAGATCGTTTACATATATTAGAAAAAGTATAGGTCCTAGGATCGATCCCTGAGGGACCCCAAACAATACCTTCTTGCTGGCTAGTACAGTGGTAACGCGCTGGCTTCGCATTCACGAGGTCGAAAGATCGGTCCCCGTCCAAGACCGAGAGTTTAAGCTGTTTACTGGCAGGAACTGCTGTGGGTGGACATCACAGTGGGGGGTTGGGGCTTGTCCTGGCTGACGAATACCCATTGTAAAATGGAAATAAAGTTTATTATTTATTATTATTATTATTGAAACTACATCTTTTATTCTGACTGACTGGTAGCGGTTTTTTAAATAGTTCTCGAACCAGCTTGGGTCAATGTTCATTTTTTTGCATTTTTCTAATAAGATGGTATGGTGTACACTATCAAAAGCTTTAGAAAGATCGAGTAGTAGTAGCAATGATATTTTCTTATTATCTATATTTTTGTATATTTCATCTGATATTTTCAATAAGGCAGTTTCAGTTGATAATTTTGGCCTGAAACCGTGTTGACTTTTTGCAATAAGTTTATTTTTTTCAAGAAACTCACTTAACTGATTTGCAACAATCTTTTCAAGTATCTTTGATAAAATTGGTAGTAAAGAGATTGGTCTATAGTTAGAGACGTCGTCAGGATTTCCATTTTTAAAACCAGGAATTACATGGGGATTTTTCCATAAATCTGGGTAAATATTGGTAACTATGGAAGTATTGATTATTACCGTCAGATAATATGCTATTACAAATAATGAATCTCTAATAAAACGAAAACAAATTCCATCTGATCCATATGCATTAGAGTCTTTCAGATTTTTTATTACTAAGATTACTGTATTACAATCTACTGTAGTAGGGTTAAAGACATCATTACTTCTATTGAATGCACTATGTTCTTGAAGATTAACATTATTATTATTATTACTACCATCATCACTATTATCATTACCATTACTACCACCATCATTATTATTTACACCATTATCAACATTTCTATTATTATTACTACTACCATCATCATTATTATTACCACCATTACTATTATTGATTTCATTTATTATTTCTTTTTTTGTTTTTTCAAAGGTTTTTTTCCCCACTTCAGCGAAAAAATTATTGAACTCTTCTGCTTTAGCACTTACATCTACCTCATCGGGTATAATTGATATGTTACTACTTTTATTACAGTTATTGGAAAGCATGGTTTTAGAAATTTTCCATGTATCAGAGATATTGCCTTTAGCGTTTTGAAATTCATTTTTGTAATACTGTTTCTTACTGTTACTTAATAATGATTTTACTTGTTTCTTATGCTCTGTAAACTTTTCTCTTAAAGGGATATTATCTCTTTGTAGTTTTACTTCATTTTGTAGTTTGTCTTTCTTTCATAATGTTTTTTATGTCATCTGTTATCCAAGGAGCGGGGGGACGAAATATTTCTCTTGTCACGAGTGGTGCACATCGATCTATACATGATGATAAGACACTGGTTAAAATGTTTACTTGTATATTAATATTATCGGTATATAGAATTTCATTTAATTTATGTACTTCATTCATAAGTAAACTACAAAGTAATTCTTGTGAATAATTTCTTAAGCATCTGAATGTTTTAAAGATTGGTTGTCTCTTTGGTTTGCGAATATTTAGGGACGTTACAATTTCCTCGTGGTCTGCTATAGGGCTTGGCATTACGTCACACTTAGTTATCATATGTTTGGAGTTTGTTATTACTAGATCGATTTGGGAAACTGAAGTGGGAGTGATTCTAGTTGGTTTATTTATAATCTGTTCTAGATTTAAATTCTTAATAAGTCTACTCATTTTATTTTCTCTTTTTAGTTGATCATCATTAAAATCGCCATATATAAAAACTGGTTTGTTTTTTAAAATTATCTCCTTAAAAACGTCCAAAATATAGCTAAAAGAGGTTACCGAGGCTTTGGGGTGGCGGTACACGCAGCCTATGATAATAGAAGGAAACTTTTTATGTTGGACAGAGATCCATTTATCTTCCACTCCTTCGTGCTTCTCAGTTTCAAGATTTAGTTCAGTGGCCTTCAAATAATTTTTAACATATAAACATACACCTCCACCTCTACCACTGTCATAGCGATAAATATTATATGAAGGAATATTAATAAATGCATTATTAATTGACGGATACAGCCATGATTCGCTAATGCAAAGAACATCAATATTTTCTTGTACAAGCATATGTTCAATTTCTAGTATATGGGATAACAGGGATTGTGCATTTATATGTACGACAGATAATCTATCATTATATTTACAAGTAACTTTCACATCGGCAGCAGTAACAGCAACAGCAGGAGACGAGGTATTACCATGTTTCATTGGGGTGGTATCCATAGTCATAGTTGTAGTTTCGACTGTGTGATTCTGCTGGGAATTCATCATTGTAGTGTGTTCTGGGGTTAGCCCGTGGATCCTGGTGTCTGTACCTGCCGTTGGATGTGTAACGCTGGTTTGAGTACGTGCCGTGGTATGATCGGGATCAGGAATCCTACTGAATCAAACTCTCTCTCCCTCCCCCCTATCCCTTTCATTCGGTTTTTATGACTTGGGGAATAAAGGGGGGTTTACACGGTCAAACGGTTCGTCGAACGCGGTTCGACAGACAGGTGTTTGAAGTGATGTTCGAACGTGTGAGCGGGGTATTTAGTTGTCGAACACGGAACGTGTTCGACAACCAAATACCCCGTTCACACGTTCGAACATCACTTCAAACACTTGTCTGTCGAACCGCGTTCGACGAACCGTTTGACCGTGTAAACCCCCCTGAAGATTATGGTCAGCCTTTCCCCACCACCACCAGGGATAAAAAGTGAATCTTAGGTTTAATCAACATAGAATCAAATAAAACGATATATCGTTCCGTCGTCTTTGTTGCTCAGTAGAAATTCCGCATTCCACTCCTCAAGATGGTTTGTATATATAGCTTCTCTTTGTCTGAACCCCTTTTGGATAAACAAGGATAATGTAAGGACCTCCATCATAATTAGACACTGTCATCTCAGTAATATCAGTGAGTACACCATTAGAACAGCAATGTCCTTTGGCTTGCCTCTAATGAAAGAAAATACAGTAATGGTCGAAAATTAATCGATACCTATTTTATTTGTTACTACTATTACAACAACTACTACTGCAACCTGCTTTTTTATTTTCATTTATGTAGCATTACTCCTCAGTCTAAGTATTTATTATTTTTATTTAATTTCCAGTCGAAAATCCTTCGTGTGTATATTTCATCATATTCATTCATTCAATGTTATGGATTTATACTCTTAGTAGAACTTAGATGAACAATTAGTATTGGTATATCTTAGGCGTTTATTAGTTATTTTACCGTAAATATAAACATGGCAACGAAATTATATTAATTTTTCCTCTTTTTTTCTGTTTCAGGTACAGTGCTAGTCTTATAATGGCCTGAATTTCCGACCTGGTGAAATAATGCTGAGAGCGAATGACTTCAGCTGGTAAGAAATACTCGACTCATTTAGCCTATTTTTCTTCAAAGACTTTCCGTGATGGTGCAAAAGAATATGATTTTTTGTTTATTTTTTTTATGCTGGCTAGTGATTGATCACAGGGAGAGATTACTTGTTTATTTATCTAAATTGCTTCTTCTTCCTTCTTTTTTCGTGATCCTTGTGGAGACTGTGAGAAGTAGGTAGGATATTTAATCTTTAGAACATGTTGTTGTGACAAGCTAAGTTAGTGCTTCACTACTTATGTTCACTTAATAAAGGAACAGTTTCTGACAGTTACCCCAGAGTCTTTTAGCGCTCTTTCTCCTAAAAAAAAAAATGCCTCCACGTACGCACACCACTAGGCGCGTCCGTGTGTGTGTAAAAGTGTAATTAAAGATATGAAGTTCTTCGTGAAGGTTCCTCAAAAGGACATGAGCATTGCGACAGCAGACAGAGAAAAGATGTGTGGGATCAATGTCATTATTCAATATGGTTTAGAGTTTGCATCGTCCTAGGCATAATATGCAGATATACCTGCACTTGAAAATTATTCAACTGTAAAACTGATTATTTTCATTATTATTATTATTATTATTATTATTATTATTATTATCATTCGTAGTAGAAGTAGTAGTAGCATTTCTCCTTGATGTTACTTTCTTCTTCTTCTTCTTCTACTTCTTCTTCTTCTTCTTCTTCTTCTTCTTCTTCTTCTTATTCTTCTTCTTCTTCTTCTTCTTCTTATTATTCTTATTATTATTATTATTATTATTATTATTATTATTATTATTATTATTATTTGGTTGTTTTTCTCATTGCTCTTCTTCTCTAACTCCTATTATTTTCTGTTTCCGAGAAGTTTGGTCGTGAAGATGGGTCAAGTGGCGTTTCGTAGATAATTGGCGTTTCCATGGTAACCGTTTCTGTTACTCTATTTCGCTCTCTCTCCCTCTCTCCTCTCACTCAACTGATAGTTAATTACTTCTTAGGTAGATATAAAGTGTGTCTGTACTAAACCCTCAAGTATTTGAAAGGCGATTACGATTTCTAATAAACTCTTATAAACAGATTTGAAAGCTGACATCTAGAGTCAGTATAGCCTAGTATTTTAATTACGGATATGAAATAATTTTTTTTATAATTCTTAGAAACGTGTACGTGTCTTATTATCCCTTCACATCTGACACGTCACAATACTCCCCATCTCCGCTTCTATTTATATTTTCTTCGTGCCCATGTTCAATGAGGGAAATTTATTTTAATATTATTTTTGGCCTGTCCTGGTGTCACAATAATAATAATATAAAAAAAAAGTATCTGTCCTGCCGTAACAGTAGTTTAGTATGTTACGAGGTTAAGTATATATATATATATATATATATATATATATATATATATATATATATATATATATATATATATATATATATATATATCGCCGTGGCTCAATCGGTAGCGTCTCCGACTCTGAGGCGTCAGATCGAGGGTTCGCGCCCCGTCACGGTCTGAGGTTAGCAAGGGCATGCACTCAGCGTAAGGATTACATCTGCCAAAACAAGTCCTTCGCAAGAGGGCAACCGTCCTAGCCCTTGGTAGATAAGGGAGTCCGTGACGTAAAACCGGAACATATAATTACAGTTATGAAATATATCTACATATAGACTTTCACACACACACACACACACACCTACCTCTATCGCTCGTTCTCCAAGGAATCTCCAGAGATGGTTGCTAAAAGTTTTTTGTCTAGCAATAATGTTATTTTATTATGAAAAGACGATCTTGGCCCAAACAAACTTTGTCATCAATTACGAACCGAATTAAACTCATTGTGCGGGAAAAAGATCGCACTGTGTACGTTTTGTGGGAAAATGGGCCAACGGGGAACGTTTTTAAGCTTTCCTCATTATTATTCTTTCTTATTCCTTGTGCTTTTGTATATTTATATTATCTCTTTTTTTTTTATCCTTTTGCCATATTCTGGTTCCCTTATTTATTCTGTGGCCCGCACCGTGCAAATAAGTGCAGTAAGGGGCAAACACTCTCTGGTGAAAACGATTTTGCGTTGGACTGTCAGAAGAGGGTTTTGTCAACATACTCTTGGGGGGGAAGGCGTTAAAAATGAATTCCCAGTGAAAACAGCGCTCTCTCCTCAATATGAGGATTTCGAAATTGGATTGCTATGAAAAGAAAGAGAAAATTCTTCTTGAAAATGCTCGTTTTATATATATATATATATATATATATATATATATATATATATATATATATATATATATATATATATATATATATATATATATATATATATATATATATATATATATATATATATATATATATATATATATATATATATATATATATATATATATTATAGAAGTTGGTGCAACCAAGTATAGTATATGTAGTTACTGTAATTATTTAGTAAAAGAAAAAACATTGGGGCAAAGATGGGTGTTTATTTGCTTGACTTCTCAAAATTTATGTTGGAAGTAAAAAAAAAAAAATTGCTCGCTATTGAGAGGTGTGAAATCATAATAATTTCAAGTTATATGTAGAAATGAGTCATCCCCTGATATGCGTGTCTATTTGCTCCTGATAGCGGATCTAAGCCTGGAAAGGATACCTTGCAAACTTTATCTACATATGTGATCATTTAATGGACATTAAGAGAGCTCCTTTTGGGTAGCTAATTGCGCATAAAGATTAAGAGAGGAACAATTTTATTTTATTCACTTGTGTATGTACGCATACATGGTCTTACTTTGTTAAATGGTTTTTGAATTGTTGTTTAATCTCTATTTTTTTCATTTTCTAATTATATCCTCAACATTTTCATAAGTATGAAAACGTTCAATGTCAATGAAATAGAACTATTTTATAAAAACTTCAAGTTTCGAATCTCTGATTCCTAGTTTTTCATTTACTGATGTATTTTATTTGTTTGGTATTTTTTCTACAAGATAGTAATCTTATTGTCCTTCGAATCTGTGTTTGCCTGCACGCTCCAACGCTTAAATGATATTTACACAGGAATACATGCAAGTTACTTGCATTCCACGAATTGCTCTCCTCCTTGCAATGCAGGCGCACAAAGTGCACTCTTCGGGAGACTGAAATCAAGTAATGGCACTAGTATCTATACATGGATAAATGTCGAGAGAAAAAGAACAAGTAATTACAATATTGAAGACTGTGAATGTAAAGATCTGAGAGGAAAGTCTTAAGTTCAAGGAAGTCAATATGTTACAAGTCTTGAAAAAGTTCATAGAAGTCTAAAGATTTTGTGTGTGCAGTGAATAATAATAATAATAATAACGTTTCCCGAAAGAGGAATCAATTGCATCGATGAATATTATTATTATTATTATTATTATTATTTTATTATTATTATTTATTTATTTATAATAGGTGTATAATGATAGTACAAAAAATAGTGGTTTGTTTACTCTAAAGCATAGTGGATAACCTTACGAGCATTCAATTTTTTATTTTTATTTCATGTTAGAGTTTATTTTTATATTTCATGTTAGATATATATTATCGCAGGTTGGAGAAGGTTCTTGACAGTGATGCCTTTAGAGATAAAATATTAAAAATTAGTATCATGAGTATCGTGAAAATTCGTATGTAATCTGAATTTGTATACGAAGTTGTGAACTTAGATATTAGTTAAGTAAACATATGCTTGTGAAATTGTATATGTAAACAGAATCAAGTAGCTTATTTTTAATTCTCTCTCTCTCTCTCTCTCTCTCTCTCTCTCTCTCTCTCTCTCTCTCTCTCTCTCTCTCTCTCTCTCTCTCTCTCTCTCTCCTCTCTCTCATTTACAAGGTAGACCTCCTATGTTCATTTAACCTTGCCCACAGCCGCTCTACAATTATTTTTATTCCTGGGATTTTTTTATTATGTTTTAAGCAGGATATTAGTGTTTATGCCTTTAGGGACAAAGTAATCACTTTGTAATTATTGAAGGAGTTATATGAATGGTTCTCCATCAGTTGACACGGGTTGGTGCACACTATATCTGACGAGCCTTGTTAAAATAGATGATGAATGACCCTAAAACTTACCTCGAGGATCTACCTCACATCCAGTTGTTCAGAGTTCTACTTCCCCATTGTGATTTGTTCAGATTCTCTTTGCTAAATTTGCTTTGGGAGAGAGGCGGCTAGTATTCTCTCATGCGCTAACCCCTGCCAACTTAGCGGTCTGCTTTATTGAGCTTTTATAATATACTGAGTTAGCGGTGCAACAGTATTGCCTGGAGGTCGAAATTGGGCAGAGACTGTAATATTCATCTTGCTGCTCCTGTATTGAAAAAAACTACAATTTGTGAATTTATTTCATATCCTCCATTAGGTCGAGGGTTTGCCCCCCGTCACGGTCTGAGGTTAGCAAAGGCATGCAGTCAGGGTAACGATTACATCTGCCAAAACAAGTCCTTCGCAAGAATACATCCCTCCTAGCCCTTGGTAGAAAAAGGACTCTTGACGTAAAACCGGAACATTGCATAACCTCAGTTAAACTGTTAACCATTGGGAGGACACAAATCACCTTCAGATGTCTCAAGGAGCAATGACGAGGAAGTCACTCGCAAGTTTCGCTCCTTGTATTTTTCTATTCGAATTCGGGACTTCGATATTATTTTCCAAGTTACTGTGAAGCTGCACTTAATTTCTTAGACAATAAGTTGTATCTTTCACACAAAGAAATCGAGTGTGCTATGGTTAGTAAATATTAAAGTAGTGTGAAATTAGAAAAAAAAAATGAATTTTAATTGCCCCTTAAGAGAATGTCGCCTTGGGTAATTGTTTCACCGACTTATTTTTGCTACCCTGGCACTGTTACTCTCACTTTAGGCAATTACTTTTTGTGCTTATTGTAATTACTTTTTGTACCTGGTAATTACCTTGACCTCTCTAGAGTCTTTGTGAAATTTTATGAGTTACTGGTATACCTTTTTCTTGGGGAGGTGGGAATGGGGGGGGGAGGAAAAGGGGATTTGTTTAGTATGTTATTGGTAAGTTGATGGTAAATTGCTTAAATGTTAGTAAAATGAAAACACAAACAAAGAGCAGGTATTAGGAATTAAATAAGAATATTTAATCACCGTAAATCGATTTGATTTAAGAGTTAAAAATCATGATTTGAATCAGAATTATTACATGCGAATATGGTAATATGTCTCTTTCCATTTAGTTTAATATATAGCTACACAATTTATTGAAACAGAATTGAATGTAATTCTACTCCTTGGTAATGATTTCTCTGGTACTTGATTAGTAGCCAAATAGTTTAAAATTTAGAATTTCTTTGATGGAAAATTTCAAGTTAATCTAGTTTTATTTTATTTTTACACGTAACTAAGGTAAAATAATTTTCAAGATACATTATACAATTCATCCGCAACTGTAATTGCATAATATATGTACATGTGAAAATTCTGATGCATCTGGATTCCTGTCTTGACGTGGTTAGATCCTGTCCACTTCATGAGTCCACGTGTCTCAAGAGCCCCGCTGCCAGATAGTAAAAGAAAAAAAATATCAGGTGCCCTCGTAAATTGTACGCTATCTTCATTTTAATATCAGTAAATAGTTGGTACATATCCTTATTCATGTCTAAGGGTTATTTGTAAACACCTTTATTAACGCTTTAATAGTTTACTGTTCTCAGAACTGTGCAGCTTATTTAAAAGTACATGTTGCACCATCCGAATTTGTAATAACATAATTTTTTTAATTTATTTTTGTCAGAAATAGGCCAAATGCCTTTTTCATTCATCAATACATGCCATAAGAACAGTTGCGCTTACAACTATTAAATAAAATTCCAACAGTCTTGTTACAGTAAAGTTTGTCTGTTATATGCTAAATATAGTGATGTTTTTGACTGTTTTTATATGTCACTATTAATCTTGTCATATCTCTAGGTCTTCATTACTTCGACTATTCTTTGAGCCTGCCCATTTCCTAACATGTATTATTCTCATTTCTGCCTTGTCCTTGAACTTCTACTTTTTGTCTGAATCTTTTCTTGGTGCCAGGACCTATTGAGGGCCATTTTCTTGCTTATGCCGGTGTCACAATTACACATTAAAAAAAAAAAACTATTCTTCGAATGCCCACGTTAACTGTACCAACTGTTTTAGTCACGTTAGCAGGTAGAGGAGATATCGGCCCTACACTCGGGGGGATTTCAGGTGACAATAATTGCGAAATAAAGAGTATTATTATTATTATTATTATTATTATTATTATTATTATTATTATTATTATTATTATAAGTTGTACTAATATTAGTGGTAGTAACAGCATTAGTAGTATATGCGCCATCATAAGTCATAATAACTACTCCTACTATTTGCTTTTTACATCGAATTAAGGTCATAGTTGCCTTCTCCTCATGGCCTAATAATAGTGGGGATGGAAAATATAAAGCAGATATAATTACAGTGCACACACACACACACACACACACACACACACACACCGACTAGGAACTAATTTTCTAATGTCTAACTTATGTGTTTCAAGTATGTGTACTTTATTTTTTTAGTATGAAATTATTTTATACTTATTCAGAACGTTTGACTTCTTATAGTGTATTAATATAGTGTGACTTCTGAAATTATATTATTAGCAGGGACTGTAACATCAACAACAATAACAACATTTATTATAATAATAATAATAATAATAATAATAATAATAATAATAATAATAATAATACATCGGTAAATATTCACTTTTACACCACTAACGAGTGTTTTGACAATACTGTGTGTGCATTGAGAAGAGATTTGTTAAAAAAAATAATTTTAATATTATTTCATTTCTAAACTAGGAGTGAACTAACCTGAGTAACTTAACGAAACCTAACCTGAAGTTATCATAGATATCAGGAAATTATTTCCTGACTTGGTTTGCGGATGTATGCAGCTACCCATATTTTAATTCCAGACTCCATGTCCTGCTGCAGTTATCGGAGTGGTCACAAATTTGGCATAGAAATTTATGTACTCATTTCAACCACAGTGTATACCACGTATGGCACATGAGCATAGAATTATTTTCCCCATCACCAGGTATATCCCTTTTAGTCGTCTTTTATGACACGCAGGGAACCCGGGTGTGGATTTTTTTTATTCCTGTCACTTGGGCGGATAATAATAATAATAATAATAATAATAATAATAATAATAATAATAATTATAATTATAATAATAATAATAATGATTTTCATCATCATCGTGATGAATCTCTTCTGTTTTTCTTTAGCTCTGAGACGTTCTTCCATGAATATTGATGATACGGAGTGCATCATCACCATTTCTTCTTTTGTGCCTTCGTCATTTGCTCCCGAAGGTTGTTCTTCATTGTTGAGTCATCTTCCTCTTACTCACTACTAAAACTTAGGTGTGAAGACGAGAGAATTGTAAAATGAAATTTATCGATATTTGACCTCCATTTGTTGGATGTCATTGTTGCGTTATGCTAAAATATTATTATTTGTTGTAGCCTATTTTGCCCCTTTTTAAGAATTTCAATATAATTATCTTACATACGTTTCGAAGTTATAACTTATTTCCTAAAACGAATTTAGTTCGTAGAATGTCAGTGAAATAGTTGTATTTTTGCTTAGTGGAGAGAGAGATATATACATACATACATTCATACATATATATATATATATATATATATATATATATATATATATATATATATATATATAGATAGATAGATAGATAGATAGATAGGTGTATATATATATATATATATATATATATATATATATATATATATATATATATATATATATATATATATATATATATATATATATATATATATATAGATAGATAGAGAGAGAGAGAGAGAGAGAGAGAGAGAGAGAGAGAGAGAGAGAGAGAGAGAGAGAGTCTCCCGGCAGACGCGCTCTGCATTCTCGTATGGAGTTCACCTGAATTATTGAAATGTTTGTGCGGACAGAAATAGAATTACCTCACTTGAACGTAGAATCGCAAATTATTAATTTCAAAGTACCATACCATTCTGTTTTTTTTCTTACTCATATTCATGTTCTCTCTATCTCTATTACACATATCTTTTGAAATTTTTATATATTTATTGATTTGTAGCTAATTTGTGTGCTTAATCTATCTGTACACGCACACACACACTTACATATATATATATATATATATATATATATATATATATATATATATATATATATATATATATATATATAGTAGTACGTTGAGCCACTGTATCAATCGTCCGTTGCGATACTACAGCTGAAGGTTTTTTGAACTTACTTAGGACTCCCCAAGACAGTTCGATGTTAAGTCTTCCATCAATTACGGTCCTTTTCCAGTGCCTCCATCTGCACTGAATATTCTTGCGTATTCGTTACACATCTCTTTATTATCCCTTCACTTCTGACAAGTCATTACACTCCCCCTCTGTTTCTTTTTACTTTATGTATTCTTCGTTCCCAGGCCCGATGAGGACTGTTTTATTTTATTATTTTTTGGCCCGTTCTGGTATCACAATAAAAAAAAGACAAAAAAGAGAAAACACACACACACACACACACACACACACACACACACACACACACACACACACACATATATATATATATATATATATATATATATATATATATATATATATATATATATATATATGTTTTTATTTATATGTGTCTATTTAGTCACTTAGATACATACATATGTACATACATACATGCATGGAGTTTAACATTTACTAAGCTAAATCCTTATATTATCTTTATTATTAGTTTGCAGGGGTTCATTATCTTTTTACACAGTCATATATTCTGTCCATGAATCCACTCAATTTTTCTCTGGCAATTGTAAACAAGTCGTCTAAATCCTGATAAATGATTTTAGGTGGTGTCGAGAACGAATCTTTTGGGAGTCATTCTACCTGGGTATTTTGTCCAGCTTCTAATGATATAAGACTTGCTTCTGTGATTAATAGTTCTTCCGAGTGAGTAGACGACCTTGGAGAGAGAGAGAGAGAGAGAGAGAGAGAGAGAGAGAGAGAGAGAGAGAGAGAGAGAGAGAGAGAGAACAGTTTTTTTGGCGAAGAGTTTTTCAGGTTGACTCCTTTAAATATGTGTAGCGCCTCAATAATAAAGCGGTTTAGGGAACTTCATATATAAATTTTAGAGAACTTTGCCTTTACCTATTGGTCTTAGTGAATGAGAGAGAGTTTAAATTTAAATTTAACCTTTATTTCCATTTCATTACAATGGGTATTCGTCAGCCAGGGCAAGCCCCAACCCCCCACTGTGATGTCCAACCACAGCAGTTCCTGCCAGTAAACAGCTTAAACTCTCGGTCTTGGACGGGGACCGATCTTTCGACCTCGTGAATGCGAAGCCAGCGCGTTACCACTGTACTAGCCAGAGAGAGAGAGAGAGAGCAGTTTTTCTAGTTACGGCCTTCTTGTAATTGCAGTGCTGCACCTTAATAGCATATCGGTTTAGGGAACTCCAGAATTAAGTTTTAGAGAACTTTGCTTATGCCCATTAGGCTCAAAAAGCGAGAGAGAGAGAGAGAGAGAGAGAGAGAGAGAGAGAGAGAGAGAGAGAGAGAGAGAGAGAGAGAGAGAGAGAGAGAGAGATACTTTCAGGTGAACAGTTTTTCTCTTTAAAACCTTCTCTTTTAAATTCTGCTCTATTATTTCAGAGAAGTTTAATAGGGAGCTTCAGAATAAAATTTTATAGAACCTGATCTTTTGAAATAAGTTCAAACGTCTACCAGGCATTCAGGCGTGTTTAGGATGATTAAGAATTGCGTCCTAAAGGGCGATAAGCAATGTTGTTTTTAAGTTCACAGGAATCTCGTAAGGAACTTCCCTAAATGCCTTTGTTAAAACTCTTTCGGGTTTCCACAGTCCTCCTTATCCCGAACAAGCTTCAAAATACGAAAGAGGAGGCTGAAGCTGGAGAATATTTCTAATCTTTTAAATTTGAAACCATCTCCTGGCAAGTATTAGTCTTCCTTACAAATATAATGAATGCCCAGATCATATAAAGTGGGCGTTGCCGGTTGTGACTGTTGTTCTCATGCTAGTATCTTAGGCCTAAGTTTCAATATGTTATCACCTGGTTCTTATTGTACAGTTTTGAGCCTCCAGGCCAAAATTTTCATATCGCCTTTAGCTCATATGACCAAGATAGGAGGCAGAAGAACCATACCGTGCACTATCAGTTTCCGCGAAGTGGATTCGCTCCAAACAAGCATGGCTGTAAATGTAACATGAAACTAGCTGGGTATACAAATAGATGTATAGATAGGTGGGCAGATGGATACAACACTGTGCCTGTTATAGCAGAGACTGATTTTTAGGTGAAGTATTCTCGTTGAAGCCCTGCCTTTAAAGTGATGCGCTTTGATCTCAAATAAGTTTAGGGAAATTCCTAATAAAGTTATAGAGACCCTATTCTTTGTCCGTTAGTATGAGAGAGAGAGAGAGATAGATAGATAGAGAGAGAGAGAGAGAGAGAGAGAGAGAGAGAGAGAGAGAGAGAGAGAGAGAGAGAGAATATCTCTTGACGTTTTTGGCCTTTTGTGAGGAATATAACTTTTGAGTTCAGGATTTTTTTTCTTTTCCCGACAGCCCACTTCAGATAGAGAATAACTATTGAAGTTTTATATTCTCTTTGGTGGATGGACTCTCACTCATGAACTCTATTAGACACGCTTATCTTAGCGCTTTTCAGGAAACCTCAGATTTAACCTTTGCATACTTTGTGTCCGTCTCCCCTCGATATATATATATATATATATATATATATAATATATATATATATATATATATATATATATATAGAGAGAGAGAGAGAGAGAGAGAGAGAGAGAGAGAGAGAGAGAGAGAGAGAGAGAGAGAGGCTAGCTAGTATATAGCTAATATGTCTTTAGTAAAATTACGATTAATACAAGTGATATTAAAGGCAATAAAGACATCTTGTTAAAAATAATGAAAAAGAACTTTGATACCATATGAAATTTAAAATGAACGTGAGCATGTGACACAATCAATCTCTGATTATTGCGGACATCATTTTTCCACTGATCGAAGCTATATTGTATTTGCGAGTACAATAGGGTCATATGAATTAATAATTTTTTTGTTTAACACGCGTCAGTATCCTTAATACTTTGAGTAACATAAAAGTGACACAGAATGATTAGAAACCATAGAGGCAATATGAGAATACTGACTACTAGATTTAAAACTCACATAGAATTTGTTATGGGCGGTCATTTCTGTATTGATAATAGGTTCTTTTTGCATCAGTAAGGATAACGTGAGTAAATTTAATTTATTATTTTTATTATTATTATTATTATTATTATTATTATTATTATTATTAGCAGTAGTAGTAGTAGTAGTAGTAGTGTAATTATCATTATTGTCATTATTATTATTATTATTATTATTATTATTATTATTATTATTATTTTATTAGTATTTGTAGTAGCAGTAGTTCTTATTTGTTCACAGTGTATGTATATCCACATATTGCAAATAAAATGTTCTCTGACCCATTGATCGTACACCAGTTGCATTAGTAGCCTGAAATGATTACTGGATAACAGTGATCTCAGATGAGCTTCACAGATTTCATAGTTTTACAAAAGTAGACCATTTATGGTTTGACGGTCTTCTTGTCAGTTCTGTACGTGTATATTTGCGTATGTTTATTACTTGGTAACTACATTTTAAGTTTTTTTTTCCTTATATGACCTCTCTCTCTCTCTCTCTCTCTCTCTCTCTCTCTCTCTCTCTCTCTCTCTCTCCTCTCTCTCTCTCTCTCTCTCTCTCTCCTCTCTCTCTCGGGTACAGGAAAGGAAACGTTGACGATGGTAAAAATAACGATAAAGACAATAATGATGTTTTTTGGTCATTCTTGCCTCCAGAGGGAAGTAGTAGAAGTTTGTGTAGGATCGTGATGAGAGCAGAGAGGGAGTCGTGACGTAAGGCTTTAACAACCACTTCCATTGGGGTGTGGAGAGGCAGAGAGAAGGGACAAAAATGCTGTGTGTGCGTATTTGTGTATTGTAGACGTACACCGCATCCCCCCCCCCTCACGTATACCTTTACAGCTCTTGAATTGAATTTAGAGTCGGTGTGTGTGTGTGTGTTTTTTTTATGGATACATATACCTGACTACGTGTTGAATACATACATAAATTTCTTACGTACTTTCCCTGCTGGAGTCACACACACACACACACACACACACACACACACACACACACACACACACACACACACACACACAATCCGCACTTGAAAAAGCACGTAGCTAAGCTTGAAAAAGTTCAAAGACATGCCACGAAACTGGTGCCAGAAATACGCAATCTCAGTTATGATGAGAGGCTGAGGGAATTAGACTTACCATCACTGGAAGCTAGAAGAGTGAGGGGGGATATGGTGACAGTCTTTAAATTCCTCCATGGTTATGATAGAGTGGATAGGGATCGATATTTTGATATGGCTGGCTCTAGAACTAGAGGTCATAGTTTGAAGCTTCGTAAGAAAACTTGTTTGCAGGATGTAAGGAAATACTTTTTCAGTGTAAGAGTAGTTGATAATTGGAATTGGCTAAGCGAGGAGGTAGTTAATGCTATCTCAATCCATAGTTTTAAGGACAGGTATGATAAGTATCACTAAGTATAAAATGGAACCGATCAGGAGACGGGAAGATACGAGCTTTGGGCTCTTTCCCGTAAACACAATTAGGTAATCACACACACACACACACACACACACACACACACACACACACACACACCACACACACACACACACACACCCAAATTCATATTTACTACATCTTTTCGCTCACATACATAAACACCAAATCACCTTATTTATGTTGTGCCTACCTGAAGTCTGAGATAAAAAGTGACAACGATGGCTAACTGTACTGAAATTAGAGGGATGGCTACTAACGACATTAGTACAGCAGATTTCCAGGCATATTTTCCAATATATCTTTCATTTTATATATTTGTTGTTCTTTTTTTTACCGAGCTGTTACCTGCCCTAATGCTTAAGTACAAACATGATAACTATTATATTGCATACTGCTCTCTCTCTCTCTCTCTCTCTCTCTCTCTCTCTCTCTCTCTCTCCTCTCTCTCTCTCTCTCTCTCTCTCTCTCTCTCTCTCTCTCTCTCTGTGTGTGTGTGTGTTTCCATACTTATCCATATATTCTCTTTTCTGGATTTTTTTTTTTCATGGCACCCTCTTGTGTGATTTTCGTGTCCATTTGTATTATTATTTTCACCTTTTTTTGTGCATTATTTTTTGGTCTGTTCAGCGTCATCTCCCGCTGAGACGTTGTCTTGTAAACGTCACCTGGTTGTCATAAAAGTAACTTTGATTGCCATATACGCTGTTGGAAATTAATTTGAGAGAGAGAGAGAGAGAGAGAGAGAGAGAGAGAGAGAGAGAGAGAGAGAGAGAGAGAGAGAGAGAGAGAGAGAGAGAGAGAGAGAGAGAGATTCCATTTAGAAATAAATTGAGTTGGCAAATGATTAACTAGCATGCATTTTAACCTAAGTAAGCAAGGTTAGGGTTAATGACATGGGTTCTACGTGTGTGTGTGTTTATATGGGTATGTTTGAATGCCGGTAGAGTGCACCGTGCACATTTTCATTTAGATTATATCGATGCACACTTGGCACAATGATGGAAGCCTGTTCGCTATCTCTATTTCAGAATGATTAAATACAATTTTATTCAGTAATATATATATATATATATATATATATATATATATATATATATATATATATATATATATATATATATATATTTAACTATTATTATCGTATTTTCCCCCCGGGAGGAATTACCTTTCCAAAATCTTTATTGGGAACATTTAATGCTCTACCTTTGGAAAAACTATGAATTTGCATGTAATAATAATTATAATAATAATAATAATAATAATAATAATAATAATCATAATAATAATAATAAAAATAATAAAATAAGGGTTATTAAAAGGCATATAAAAATATTTAATATACTAGTGAAAATCACTGGAACACTGCTTACAATACAGCCATTAGGGGAGCAAGCTACTTTCAACTCCCTGCTTAGCCCAAACCCGGATGGAATGGCGCCAGGAAGGACAGTTAACTGTCAACCTCCGAGTCAAAATGTACGCTAATCGCCAAGAATATATAGTGAGAGAAAGCAACCCCATATGGACATAGCAAAGCTGAGGATAAAGTTGTTCTTGGGTCAGAAACGACCGCTATAGAACGAGTAAGGAATTTACATTTGTGTGTGTGTGTGTGTGTGAGAGAGAGAGAGAGAGAGAGAGAGAGAGAGAGAGAGAGAGAGAGAGAGAGAGAGAGAGAGAGAGAGACCTTGCACAAATAACACAAATTAACTTCCTTCTCTTAGGACATCAGAGACCTTCAGTTAGTCAGTCTATAGTACAGTTGATTATTCTCTTTGTAACCGTCATTAGTGGCAAAACTTTTTTCCTGAGCACATTTGACCTCTCTTCCAAAGTTCGTAGTTAGACACGAGAATGCTTAAGAGTGAGTGAGTGCATGACTGAGTGAATGAACTGTAACGGATGATTGATATATTCATTCTGTGAGGAAGAAGCACATGGTAGTTATTCTTAATCTTATTGACACTCAAAAGAAGTTCAAGGAACAATTAACAGTAAAATCCTGAGATGAGTAACCGATTCCGGGGAAGAATAACATTTAAATCATGAGATCAGTAACCGAGTGTAGTTATAGCTTTAAAAGCACTACTACTATTACTATGACTCTACTGCTGCCGATGCTGCTATTACTGATTTTAATAATAATAGTACTACGGCTATTGCTACTACTACTACTAATAATAATAATTATAATAATAATAATAATAATAATAATTATTATTATTATTATCATTATTATTATTATTATTATTATTATTTTTATTATTATTATTATTATTATTATTATTATTATTATTATTATTATTATTATTATTATACTTTCATTTAAACTTGTTTCTTTGGCCATCAGTGAGTGCATTCCATCTCGTAATTAAAATGATCCAATTGATGATGTATGATTTGATTGACCTTACAAATAATTAAGCTTTCCACTATGATTTACAGAATGTAGTTAATGATCTATGATGTCATGATTACCCTTGTGAGCTGTAATTATAGTTAATTTGATCAGAATATTTATGGTGATGTGACCTGACAATGACGGCATGCAAACGTAGGAATTTTAAGAGGAGGTATATATTATTATTAAAATAATAATAATAATAATAATAATTATTATTATTATTATTATTATTATTATTATTATTATTATTATGTTGTTGTTGTTGGTGTTATCTAAGCAGTTATAATATATTTCGTTCACTTTTATCATGCTTTCTGATATAAAAATATATAACATTCAAGTAAAAATGGGTGTATGAATTTGTCGACAAATAACATCAGTTGAGCAACGGTAATAATATTGTTTGGAGAGTCAGGAGGGGTTAAAAAATAATGTAAGTGTTTTTATTGGAATTTTTTATTTAAAATATTTTTAACTTCTACATAAAAAAAATATGAAAATCAGACGTATAAGACTGATTGAAACATAATAACTACATCACAAACAACATCTACAGTAGCGTAATAATAAAGCAAGCGGAGAACAAAATCCAATATCTGTCTGTTATGGTTAACTTGATTATCAAGTTTAACTTGATAGCGTTCGATACAATTTCAAGTGGAGAGGACAAATCATTGCTTCAACGCTCTCCATTTATATTGATTTGCTAGAAACCATCTGTGTTGATAGAGTCATTAGAAACTTCCTGTACTAGAAATCATGAAACAAAAGTAGGGTGGTTGGTATACGTGTTCTCTTCATGGAGGCGATTTGTGTCTTTAGATTTAAGTCTGTTTTCTGTCGTTGTTAACGATGATATTTGCAAGCGGAGATGATATACACAGAGTTGAAAGATGTTGAGGTGTATTCATCGAAGTTTCTTATCTTCAAGCCTCTTGATTTCGAGAGTGTGCGCTCTACCGAGTACATTAAGCTGGACTGAGAGTGCATTTCATGCATACGTTTTATGTCACTATTAATCTACATCATGGGGATGGACACAACAGATTGGAGCTGAAAAATTAAGGCTGGGTGTCTTTCCTAATGCCCCGCAATGGACTCGATCGTGGGTGTTTCACCTTCCGGGTCTTGTATTCTAATCATTTATATATATATATATATATATATATATATATATATATATATATATATATATATATATATATATATATATATATATATATATATATAGTTTTTTACCCTAGATATTCAGTTAACATTTTAGTTTCTTGTGCTGCATCTTTCCTTTCTTTTTCCTTTGATTATGTTTTTGTCAGATTTTAGACATGATCATAAATATTATCTTGAACACAGCTCCCAGTCAGCCTTCTCATTTTCCTTTAACTAAAACTTACTGTAAACTAAATTACCCTCTATTCGACTCTGTTGCATTGGTAAATCCATTAACTTCATGGCTGGGATTGACCTTGGCTATTTTACGTTATGAATACGTAACAACAGATGTATCCAGTTTTGTCTGGCAGCCTTGCTGAATTATGCAGTATTCATTCAGCTGGACGAAGCAAATGTTTTGGACTTTTGTATAATAACTTTTAGGAGTCTTTGACGGTCTACATTGAGAGTAATATTCTTGTAATTCTATTTATAAGTAAATAGATGACGTTTTTATAGCACGATATTATAGGCACTAACAATATATATATATATATATATATATATATATATATATATATATATATAT
Organism: Halocaridina rubra; assembly: GCA_037179515.1. NCBI lineage: Eukaryota > Metazoa > Arthropoda > Malacostraca > Decapoda > Atyidae > Halocaridina > Halocaridina rubra. The sequence goes on from JAXCGZ010000304.1 coordinate 41,552, forward strand.
ATATATATATATATATATATATATTTATTAAGTAGGCATATTAACATATGTATATACACAGTAATTATGTTTCTTTGATTTCGAGTCCCGGTCAGGGGTAAAATATGATTATTTTTCACATATGTTACTGTGTTTATTTGATTATTATTGATGCCTCTATAGAATGGGATTTGAATTAAATGTGAAAACGAAGCCACGAGTGAGGTTGGGAGAAGCTATAAATATGAACAAAAATGCATTCAGAAAGAATGCGTTCATTCCTAGCAAAGTAGTAGCTTTGAAGTTGGCTTCTTTCGTAGACCTTTGTGGTGTAGTTGATAGCTCCTTGACACAGTAATTATATGTCTTAGGTTCGAGTCCCGTTCAGGAGTAAAATATGATTCATGTTTTCACATATGTTAGTGTGTTTATTTGATTGTTATTAATGTCTATATAGATTGAGATTTGAATTAAATGCGAAAACGAAGCCACGAGTAAGGTTAGGGAAAGCTGTAATATGAACAAAAAGGCATTCAGAAAGAATGCGTTCATTCGTAGCAGTAACTTTGAGGTTGGCTTCTTTCTTTGACCTTCTGTGGTGTACTTGGTAGCGCCTTGGCACAATAATTATGTTTCTTGGGTTCGAGTATATATATATATATATATATATATATATATATATATATATATATATATATATATATATATATATATATATATCTCGAAACAGTGGTTGTCAGCGTTTGATGCACACTGGTCTTTTAGCAAAGAAACGAGCAATATTATGGGAACTGCTACGCGAAATGCAATTTTCAAGGGACTAAGTACTATAAATCCTTCCCCTATTCCATATCTTCAGAAATCTCATGTGAACACTGATGGCAAGGCAGGTTTGAGGCTGAAAGCTTTGCTTATATGATAACTTTCACCCTTGGACGAAATACATCAAGTTATATTGGTCTGCCTAGGATATATTGCTTTAAAATGTGTTGTATGTGCATTAAAATTGAAATAACATTCGTGAAAATATTGGTACTTGTAAATAATAGGCCTTTAGTTAAATAGGGGTATTTTTGATATTTTAACCATTTTATTTTGACTTATCTAGTCTACACTCGAGCAGATGAATACTAATGAAGTATTTTGGAAAGGAAGCCTTTTCTATATATATATATATATATATATATATATATATATATATATATATATATATATATATATATATATATATATATATATATATATATATATATATATATATATATATAATATAATATATTATTTTTTTGTTAGTATGACACAAGGACAGGCAAAGAAAACTGCTCTCATCTGGCCCGATGCCTCAAGAAAAAGTAGCAGCTAAAGGACAAAGCGCAAATAAGAGAATGATAAACAGTGAAGAGACAGGCTGGATGAATAGTCAGAGTAATGAGGACCAAATAATGATAAGGAAGAAAGCAAAGAGGAACAGCGATGTTGAATGTTGTGATTTGGCAAATGTTAAGATAAAGGAAGAAAGCAAAGAGGAACAGCGATGTTGAATGTTGTGATTTGGCAAATGTTAAGATAAAGGAAGAAAGCAAAGAGGAACAGCGATGTTGAATGTTGTGATTTGGCAAATGTTAAGATAAGATAAGACATGTTTAACGAATGCACCAATACACTTGTATTCTGTGTAGTTTCAGTGTATCTCCACCAGTACACCTCAGTTTGTTTATTTTTTTAAGTAATCTCCTTAAATCTTGAATATATGTTGCGAACCGATCATATGAAATATGGTATTTAATAAATATCACAATATTTCGACAAGATGAAAAAGGCTTCCTGGACAACGTGCCTCGTTACTTAATGATCACACTTCATATTTTTCTGACATCGAGTGATAATTATTTTTGTCCAATAAGTTACGTGAAAATATATTAAATAAACAATTCCCACTAAAAAAAATAATTTTCTATCAACGCATCCTTTAAAAGCTGTCAGCGTAGATACTTAGATCCTTTTGATGTTTTCACACAGAGTTTCTTGGTAGCTGTGTAGTCCTGAGAGGATATGTCCATATGTTTTCCCCGGAAAAAAGAGCTTATGATTTTTTTTTCTTTACATGGCGTACCAAATTTTAAAGTTCTCTTTGAATAAGGATCAAAATTGCGAAGTAAAAATGGCTTCTTCGTTCAGAAATATTCGACCTCCCTTTTCTATATATATATATATATATATATATATATATATATATATATATATATATATATATATATATATATATATATATATATGTATGTATATATATATATATATATATATATATATATATATATATATATATATATAGTATGTATATATATATATATATATATATATATATATATATATATATATATATATATATATATATATATATATATATATATATATATATATATGTGTGTGTGTGTGTATGTATATATATATATATATATATATATATATGTATATATATATATATATATATATATATATATATATATATATATATATATATATATATATATATATATATATATATATATATATATATATATATATATATATATAGTCACCAAAATGGAAAATCTCCACCTACTACATGTAAATGCGAATGGAAGCTGCTTTGGCTGTGTTGGGGTTAGGCCAAAGTTCAACGCTAAGAATAATTTCCACAAGCGGTAGTGAAATGGGATGTTTGTTGCCATGGCAACCAGGCAAGCCGATTACGCAACATCTGAGTGACGCATCGGCTCTGACATATTGCATTTTCATGCACCCCATTCATAAAAGCTCTTCGGAAGATGCCTTAATGTACCCTATTGTCAAAGAATGAATGCTGCAACGATAACATACCGGTATCGTTATTGAAATCGACACGTTTTGCGAGTATTGGTGATGAGGGTGTACTATTGAACCTGGCATATTGCGTTTTGAAAGTCCAGCTTTGATTCGATGATAATATTGTGAGAATAGTTTTTTTTTTACCATAGACGTGGGCCAGATTTTCTTCCTCCGTTGCATTCTCAGACACAAAATGAGAACAGAGTCGCAGCGAAATATTAAATGCTTTATTTATTTTATTTTCATAGTGTAAATGTTATTGATACTGATGATATTCAGATTATCTAGTCCTAGATGTGAGAAGCTTGGACGCGAATCTTCCCTTCTCTCCTGTATGAGGCAATAAAGGTAATATATCTAGTACTGGTTATCTATTCTACGCTCTCATATCGATTTTGGATCCAAGGAAAAGATATCAGAACACTTTGCTTTCTCGGAGTCCCAAACCTTCGGGTACATCTGGGGAACGAATTCCTAAAATCAGATGATTTTGAGGAAAATGTGAAAATTATATATGGATCTGTTTAGAATGGATACTACTACTACTACTACTACTACTATTACTACTACTACTACTACTACTACTACTACTACTACTACTACTACTAATAATAATAATATTAATAATAATATTAATAATATTAATAATAATAATATTATTATTATTATTATTATTATTATTATTATTATTATTATTATTATTATTCAGGACCGCCGTAGCGCAGCGGTAAAATGCTCTACTTAGGAAGGTGCCGCACTCGCATTGGAGCCCACGGCGGGGCGATAGGAATGGTATCAGTCTTCATTCCCGAATGGAGACTAATAGTTACGCATAAAATATGGAAAAAAAATTAGTGTCAACGTTGTAGTTTAAATTGTTGAATGAAACGAATATTGACAACGGTGAACAAGCAGTATAGCCCATGAGAGAGAGAGAGTGAGAGAGAGAGAGAGAGAGAGAGAGAGAGAGAGAGAGAGAGAGAGAGAGAGAGAGAGAGCCTCATCACCTAAAACAGACGTAGATTTATGTCCTTGCCGGGGGAGGGGGATCTTGACCATGGGTATGATGGGTGGGCAGCAGCTGCTGCCAGAAGAAGATAAACGTGATTACCTCATACTGTATTTGTTTTCGCATTTAGTACGTGAGTCCCATGCCAGCGAACACTCCGTTCCAGCCTTACTGAAGCGCAGTTCCTCGGCTCTGCATTCAGCAAGGAAAGCTATTTGCTGTTAGAATTGCATACCTTAAACCTCTTTCCATTCCAGCTTTACTCTAGGTTGCTTTTGGCAGTAAAAACCTTCTGAATACTTAAATAAAATCAAAGCGACAAAATTATATCATTCTTATATTTTAGTGGATTGTCTTTGTTTTCCCTCTGGAAATAGCAGAAACCGCCAAACTGCAATTCAAATATATTATGTTCGTCAGTTATATATATATATATATATATATATATATATATATATATATATATATATATATATATATATATATATATATATGTTTCGGTTTTACGTCACGAACTCCCTTTTCTACGAAGGGCTAGGACGGTTGCCTTCTTGCGAAGGACTTGCTTTCGCAGATGTAATCGTTACCCTGAGTGTATGCCCCTACTAACCTCAGTCCGTGACGGGGCGCGAACCCTCGACCTGCCGCCTCAGAGTCGCAGACGCTACTATATATATATATATATATATATATATATATATATATATATATATATATATATATATATATATATATATATAGTTTTGCAACTCAGTATTTTGAAAAATAGACACCTGTTGCTCTGCCCATTTCTCTTTTAACAAGTTTACTATTAAATTTATGAGGATGATTGCTATATTGATTCTGTCCTTGTGAACTTGTGAATATGTATGCCAACCACCCTTTTACTCAGGAGATATCTGTGTGTGTGTGTGTCACCAGGACGGACCAAAAAAGAAAAAAAATTAAAACTGCCCTCACCTGGCCTGGGCACCAAGTGGTGTGTATCCTTCAGTTTGTCTCAGGTATGAGTAAAGATATCATTATCCGAATTTTTTTTTTATTATAGTTAATTGTTGCAACTTGGCAGCATAGAAGTGGTACTCTTGAATGCTGCCTTATCTGTGAGAAGCCGATGTTTCAGGTAATAACCCTTGGGGGGGGGGGTCATTGGTGGCTACCCATAATTTTCTTTCATCTACATTTAATTTCAGTTACTTTCGTGCACTTAGGTGTTTTTTTTTCCTCGTCGATTTGATTTATTATTTGGTTTTGTTATAGTTTCAATTTCTTTGCACGAGATACCATTTAACTGATGTAATTACCATGTGGTATAAATTGATTCTTGCGTACTTTTTTCGTGTCAACAATTGCACCCTCATTTGAATGGTTCTTTTTCTTTCCAATGTTTACTCCTCACCATCATATTTACATCCTTTGGGTATATGTAGAGGTGATAACTGATTTCTTTCACAACCCCAGTCAGTTGATAATTGATATTATGTTGTTGTTTTTTTTTTACGTGATTTCAACTGTTTGGATATTCATTTCATTTGGAAGTCACTACTGCAGTTTGATATTTTGACTTTCCTCCTCCATCAGCAGTGAGGAAAGCTTGTAGTGGCATTTATGGGTTTTGGTTTGGTAAAAATAGCAAAGACAATTATCTTAGGTTGTGTAAGTTAATCTACATAAGATAATATATATTAGTTCGTTTTCTTACAAAGCGTCTGTCATTAATACTTTCGGAGATGAATGGAAGTGTTCCTTTTTCTGTGGTCTGCCATTTGGAATGTTTGTGTATTCCAGTACTATATATATATATATATATATATATATATATATATATATATATATATATATATATATATATATATATATATATATATATATATATATATATATATATATATATATATATATATATATACATATATATATATATATATATATATATATATATATATATATATATATATATATATATATATATATATATATATATATATATATATATATATATATATATATATATATATATATATATATATATATATATATTTCTGGGCGCATTTGTAGAACAACTAAAACTTTGGGGCGAACATTAAATTTTGATAAGGAAAAATTAACCATGATATTTGAAAATAGGAAAATAATTTAGGAAAATCTGAGTTAACTCAATATATGTTACATCAAAAATTCATACTAAAAAAAATCATGAAATTGTTTTTATCTCCATAAGTTTATCACTAAACGTTCTTTCACATTATATAAACAAGTGTCAGATGAAAAGTAACCTCTGGCCACAGAATAAAAATATTACCCAATCAATCGCTGAAGATTTTTTTTTTCTGTCCACATACGTATATCGTTATATGTACGTATATAATACCTGTACATGTGTTTACATCTTGTGTGTGTGTGTATATATATATATATATATATATATATATATATATATATATATATATATATATATATATATATATATATATAAATAATATTAGTAATAAAAAATGCTTAATTTATGAAAGTATCAAATGAAAAGTATACTCTCACTACAGACTAAAAACTGCAAAATTAACTGCAGTAAAAAAAAATCTAGTATTTTTCTCAGAGGCCCACTTAAAAAAAATAGTTGTTTGTCACCAAGTTTCATATGAGACACTCTAATGCCATGGTTCCCAATGTGGGTCGCACGCCCCACAGGAGGGCAATTTGATTTTTAAGGTGGGCAATTCGAGAATATGTTATTGATTGTTTTCTAGTGACTGTGTGTGTGGTGTGCGAGTTTTTTTTTAATGAGTGTGACACCGGGACAGGCAGAAACTGCCCTCATCAAGAAAATACCTAGACGAAGGAAAAGAAAAAGGTTAAGGACAAGGCAGAGATGAGGTAATGCCACATAAAGGAAAACGACAGACAGAAAAAAAGTCAAAGTACAGATGACCCAGAGATATGGAGGACTAGGCTCTGAGATAACGATAGATCTGCTTTTTGAAGGATGAAAGGTCATAAGAATTAGGAAAGACAGAAGGAGGAAGAGAGTTCCAGAGTCTGGAGGTAGATGGAAAGCAGCAGTCGCTACACCAACCAATCCACGAGCTACAAATCTCCACACAGTACCTGTGAGATGAGGCCGCTTGGCGAGTGTTACGCGGCCCCTGCAGTGGGGGAGGGATGCAACTCGCCAACTCATCAGAACAGCGATGGAAGTAGTAGCGATAGGAAAGCGAAAGGGAAGATACCTTATGGCGAAGAGAGAGAGAATCCAGATTAGAAGTAAGAGAAGGATCATTAATGAGTCTGACTGCCTTAGATTCAACCCTGTCAAGAAGATAAGTAAAAGAAGCAGCACCCCAGATGTGTGAGCAGTATTCGAAGCAGGGACGGATAAGACCTTTGTAAATTTTAAGTAACTGCAAAGAGAAAAAGTAATGACGAAAATGAAACAAAACCCCCAATTATTTGGATGAAGATTTAGAAATTTGGATTATGTGATTCCTCCAAGACAAGTTAAAGGCTATATGGATTCCTAATATGTTGATAGAATTAAGAGGTTAATTTCGTTAGTTTCGAAGACAGTAGAGTTATCTGGAGGAGAAGAAGATAAAGAGATAGCCAGAAACTGTTTCTTGGAGGCATTGAATTTAACTAAATTTTGAGTGCCCCACTCAGATACCCTCTGCAAATCGGAGTTGAGAGTAGAAGAAAGAGTGATACGAGGCTGATGACGAGTAGTAGATGAAGGTTATGAAGAAAAGGCAGAGGAAAAGTGAAGGGTAGAATCATCACCAAAGGCATGAAGAAGAGAGGAAGATGGGTATTGTAGAAGATCATTGATGAAGAGAATGAACAGAGCAGGTGAAAGAACAGAGCCTGTGGAACACCACTGGTAACAGAGAAAGGGCTAGATGTCGCACCATTAACAACTACAGATATAAAACAGTCAGAAAGAAAACTGGAAATCAGAGAACAGAAAGAAGGGATAAAGTCATAGGCAGGGAGTTTAGTCAACAGAACCTTGTGCCAGACTCTGTCAAAAGCCTTAGAGATATCAAGGACGACGACAGAGGATTCCCCATAGTTCCTCAGAGAAGATGACCATACATGAGAAAGATAGGACAGGAGGTCACCAGTGGATCTTGCCTTTCCGAAGACGTACTGGTGATCAGGGATAAGTGAGTTAGATTCAAGGCGTTCCAGGAAGTGAGCATTGAGCAAAGTTTCGAAAACTTTAGCAATAGAGGAGGTTAGGGCAATAGGTCGGTAGTTTGAAGGAATAGAGCGGTCACCCTTCTTAGGAACAGGTTGAACTACAGAATGCTTCCAAGATGAAGGATAGATACTGGTTGACAGAATGAGGCGAAAATGATGGCAAAGCATGGGAGCCAGTTCATCTGCAAACTCCTTAAGGAACCTTGCAGGGATGCCATCGGGACCAGATACCTTGTTCGTCTTTAGCGAGTGAAGAACTTTATGAACTTTGCATGAAGAAAGGATAAGGGAGGGCATAGGGTTAGAGAAGGGTAAAGATTGAGGAATAGGTGTGCTGGAAAAATTTATAGAAGAGTTGGCAGAAAAATGGGAGCCGAAGAGAGTGGCTTTGTCAGTGGGAGAGCAAGCTATAGAACCATCAGAATGAATGAGAGGTGGAAAGCTTGTGTTACAGAAGTTTTTAGAGTAGTCTTTGGCTAAGAACCAAAAACATTTGTCAGTGGGAGAGGAGTTAAGGTCATCAACTTTCCTTCTTATAAAGGAAGCCTTAAAGTTTCGAATCTGAGCAGTACAGCGATTCCTAGCAGTGAAGTAAGGGTGGACTTATGCGTGAACACCAAGATTATCATAATTTTCAGTAAAATTTCAATCACATTATTTACCAGTATGGCTACATGTGAGACGTGCTTATTAAATTGATTTCAGAGTACCTGTATATGCAGTTTCTATGAATATAACGAAAAAGGAAACTGACTTACTTCACTCTTAAGCTGTTTTAGCAACAGAAGTTACCGTCCCAATTGCTAGTAAGATAAATTGATTTACGTTTATGATATTTTATACATGAAGGTGAAAAGTATATTTTCCTATGGTTTTTGACGAGTTGTGAATGACTGTGACCTTGAATACTTGTACATTACCATTTGTAGATTGCAGGGTTGGGTTGGGTTAGGTTAGTTTGGAGTGAATTGGGCTAACTTAGATTAGGTTAGCATATGTTCCCGATAGTTTTCAAATAAATATTAATTCAAAACGGATTAAAAAGCATGGAAAAACTATAATTTTAAACTCAAAATTGAAACTGGTCAAACTGTAAAAATTTACCCCTGCAATGTTGAGAGGGAAATTCTACTTCTATATAGTGGCCCCTTTTCCCCTTATGAGTGGGGGTGGTCGAGCTAAAGAATACACATTCACAGTGAACTTTTATCTCTCATTTGGGAGGGAAATTAAAATACAAAATGTTGGAAATAAAAAAAAGCTAGAAAACAAATATAATTTATTATATCAGTTATCAAATTATCATGAAAATATATAATATATTAGTGTGTTTGAGTGACATGAAATACAAAGCAAAAATATGATAAAAAAACAACACTTTAAGACCATATGAAATATCACCTCGTTCCCTACCTGGGGATGAATTAACCTAACTTAACCAAAGCTAATACAAGGGCTCCCCAATATACAACAGATATCCGTTCCTGACAGTTGTCTTAACCCAGATTTCATCGTAAGCCAAATACACCTAAATTTGAACCTAAGTTCCCCACCAATGCTAAAAATAAATGTTTTACAACAGAAAAATAATCTAAGTTCTTAATCCAAGACATAAAAATAGTAAAAGTACACTATGTAGTATTGCTTAGCTATACTCAATATAAGATATAAAAATAGTAAAAGTACACTTTACAGTATTGCTTACCTGTACTCGTGTGGTCGGCTTGCACACTGGAAGGGGTGTTGCATAGGAGAGAGACAGACAGGCTTATGAGCAGGAGGAAGCTTCTTCAGTTGAATGAGGTCCTCAGCAGATAACTCCTCTCCATGAGATTCCATCAGCTCTGTTACATCATCAGGCTTCACATCCAACTTTAGCTCCTTACTCATGGCAAATGTGTTCTTGGTGACAGCCTCGACTGTCACCTCAAAGCCACGGACGCCATTCACAAACTGGGGACACAGTTTCTTCCGTACCCCATTCAAGTTCGTCTGCTTAACTTCCTCCCAAGAATCAGCAATATTCTTCACGGCCTGAAGAATATTATACGATTTCTAAAACTCCTTAAGAGTCCAGTTATTGTCCTTCTCAGTTGCCCTGAGAACCATAGCAATTGTTCTTCGTAGGTAGTAGGCCTTGATAGAGGCAGTGACCCCCCTATTCATTGGTTGTAATAGGGAAGTGGTATTAGGTGGAAGGTAAACCACCTTTATATTAGGTTGAAAGTCATTTAAATGGGGAGGTTGATCAGGGGCATTGTCCAGCACTAGCAAAACCTTAAAGGGCTGATTTTTGGAAGCACAGTACCTCTCCACTTTTGGCAAAAAAATTGTTATTCAAGCCTTCTTGTTCGACTTCCAGATGACAGGCAGTTGACTCTTCCTAATGCCCTTGGATTTTCCGCCAGGTAAACCAACATGGGCTTCAGGTTGAACTTCTCAGCAGCATTAGCCCCCAAAAGCAGTCTCTCCTTGCTGACTTTATGGCATGGTGCTGTCTTCTTCTCCTTGGCAATGTATGTACAGCTAGGCATACGCTTCCAAAACAAGCCAGACTCATCCACGTTAAATACTTGTTCAGCAGAGTAAACCCTCCTCCCTTATTATTGCTGCTAACATACTGGGAAACTTTTTTGCTACTTTCTATATCACCACTAGCAGCTTCACCTTGCACCCTTAGGTTATGCAGATTAGCATGACTCTTAAAACAATTAAACAAATCCCTACTGGCCTCAAACTCTTCACTTTCACTCTCTTCCCTCTTTTCAATTTTCACAGCATTGAACAATGTTTTACTTTTGCCTGTATCAACATGAGGCTCACTTTGATACGCTGCCTATGCTGGTCATCAAGTCAAAGCACCAGCAATCTTTCCATCGCAATCATAAGGTGACTATGCTGTTTAGTAATCACAGTGGACATCATAGTAGCAAAACCTTCACATGCATAAGGATGCGATCTTTTTCCTTAATGCTCATCACAATGATCGAACGGGCTAACTCCAGTGTGCAGCCAATGTTCATAGCATTTTCTCCCTTTTCGGAGCATCTTATTATTTCAACTTTAATTTCCATGGTGATGACTTTCCTTTTCTTCACAGCACTGCCATCAGAAATATCACCACTAAGCTTGAGAGACATAGTAAGGTCAATAACGAGCAAATACATTGAGAGAGCAGATGAGGACAATAACAATATGGTGTGTTGAGTTAACTGAGCCATGGTTCTTCTTCTCGATCTAATGCCACATGACAACCTATTCTTTCGTGACGCTCAACAAACTTTTTCGCCTGAAGATCGTATTTAAGGCTATGTATTTGATAATTTTGTAACTAAATTTAATATAATTCCTTCAAATAACCAAATACATAAACACATAGATAAATTAAACCATTAATTCGATATATACGTTTTTGACAATGCTGTGTGACAACTTATTCTTCCGCCACACTCAGCAAACTTTTTTGCATAAAATCGTATTTACAGCTCAGTGTTTGGAAAGTTTGTAAATAGATTCAATATTATCCTTCAAATAACTAAATACATAAACAAATAAATAAATAAAGCCATTAGCTTCATATTTACGAATACAGCACTCCTGCCAGCTGTGTATTCGTCCGCCATGCTCACAAAGTGTTCAGCAGGCAGAGTTTGTATTTACCACACAAGCTAGGTAGATCGAAAAACTTATTTATTTATAATTTATGGGCCTCTGTCGTAACAGCAGAACATCGTAATCGGGGACCACTTAAACTGAGGACCCCCTGTGTAATATTAACAACTCTGTTTGCAGTCTAAGAAGCTTCAACCCTAAGACCCCCTTTAACTAACTTAACCTGTAATTATCATTAAAACATAAAAGAAAAAACACTGGAAAACCATGATGTCAATTATCAATGCGGGAGTGTGAAGATAAACAATTTAATAGATTCTCAGAAGATTGTATAAAATATAAGGCTCCCCAGTTATGAAAGGAGGAAAAGGAAACCTTGTGTAATGTTAGATTTGGTTTGCTAAAGAGTGGTTTGAAGAACGCAGCCACCATTAATAAAAAAAAATTCTCATGAGTTGTATTATATTATGTTTGGTTAGTTCACTCCCAATTAAAAAACATATTGATAATTGCCATGGTCATATTACTGATTATATATTTTTTCAACATTTACCTTTTATATCACTCAGATATTTCTATTTTATCATAATTTTTCTCCCTGGAGTTGATATTTGACATTGTTGTTATCCAGTGGATAGTAATGTGCTTTCAGTATTATGTATTTTCATTTCCCTCTAAAATAATAAAGCTAATTATTGTTATTTTCCCTTCTAGTTCCCCGAATTATTATTATTATTTTTATTATTATTGAGAAAGAATGTTGTTTTTCTATTTTCTATTTACTTCTAACTTCTGGGGCGTTTAAGGTCCGGCATCTATCTCTAGAGTGTCCTGCCAGACCAACCCTCACTGATTTAACTTTTATATTCATCACTGATTATGTTAATCTTGTAAATCATAACACGTACTGAATAAATGAGTTTTTAGCTTATTTTTGAAATCTACTATATTATCACATTCTTTTATATTTTTAGGGAGCTTATATAATCGTGGGGTGCACAGTGAGTAAAGGCTCTAGTACCAATTTCTTTATTTGTCCATGTCTCATTAAACCTTTGTACTACATACGAATGGCAAACCGATACATAAGTCACCGTATTGGAGTACTGTTATTTATATTATAGGTTCTCTGGTTTTCCAGTATTTAGGACCACATATGTAAGGAAACATAAGTTGAAAACAATTCTTGGTTTAATTGGTAAGCAATGTAGATCAATTAGAACTGGTGTAATTCGCTCTCTTGGTGAAAAGCCAACTATGAATATAGCAGCTCTGTTGAACACTAGTTGTATTTTTTTTATCTGATATGCAGGAAGATTGTAAGATAACGCATTACAGGAATCAAGCCTTCTGATTACGTAATTATATACTAACTTTTTCATTGGACTTTCATCAACATATTTCTTGATGAAATTTATATTACTTAGGCCATAGTTGGTATTTTTCATAACCTTTTGAATTTGCTCCTTTAATGTTACATTTTTATCAATAATAAATCCTAGGTGTTTTACTGATTCTGATTGGGTGATATAAGCACTGCATGTGTTTATGCTGTATTGTTAGTATTTTAGATAGTATTGAAAGTAAAAAAGAAACAAATAATGTAGAGGCTGCATACAATGATGCAAATTCAGTGTAATTTATAATTATTTATAATGTAATCAGATTTTGCATCCTCATCCTATACTGGAGATATTAAGTGTATTCTTGACCATAGAATTAATGAACACAAGAGTGTGGTCTCTTTTCAGGCCAAACACAGTATAATTATTGACCGTTTTTAATCCCAAGACCATTGTACAGACAGTAATATATGGTTTTAATGTATAAAGTCAGCATATTGATTGATGGCTAGTAGTAATAATATTGATACCATTGCAGGAAATAAATTGACTGATAATGTTAATATTATTAACTCCTCTAGTATCAACAAAGATGCTACCATTCAGACATGCATTAAAAAGCATAATTTAGAAATTACTTCCCCACCCACACCCCGTGAATCCTCCTCAGATATCAACTCAATATTTGAAGAGGGCCTTGTTATGGTATATAGACCCTGGTTTGTTTTCAAGATAATCAAGACTCCAGGAACTTACAGTTGTATTGTGAAGACGGTAGTTTTAAAATTTTAGGATTTTTTTTCTCTGTATTATATTCCTTCTAAAGGTGATTTTATGCATTATTATTATTATTATTATTATTATTATTAGTAGTAGTAGTAGTAATAGTACAGAAGCTCCCCTGCTTACGAACAACCGAGTTGCGAACATTCACAGATACAAACAAATATCTACCCATTATCTACTCATGTATTATGTATGTATCACGGTACAGTACTATATTATTACATTATTGTTACTGTATTGAATTGCATTAATACTGCATATTATGTAGTAGTTAAGAAGCATCAGAGAGCACTGTAATTATCACAAGATTCCAGGACCCAATGTTCCAGATATCCCTTTTGAAGAGAGTAATTGACGAAGATCAGGAAGTTCCACTTTCAGAGAGGTCCAAGCAAAACACATTTTAGAAGGAAAAAACGAATTGCTACAAGAAATACTAACAGAGATGAAAGAGTCTTAATAGGAAATATAAATGGTGAGGGTAGTAGTAAGTCATATGCAAGAGGTAAGTATCAGGGGAATGCAAGAATTAGAGGATAAGAAACAGGAAATTATCAGAAAGAAAATCAGAGAATGGGAGAGGAGAAGTGGAGAAAGGATATGGAGAAAAAGTCTACCTTGAATATATACCGAAAAAATAAGAAGAATATAAAGGAAGAAGAAATTTATGATAACTCTTACAAAGCAGTATTGATGTTCAGATACAGTTCCAACTCGCTACAGTTAAATCGGAGAAAAACATTCAATGGAGAAGATGGAATATGTGACATATGAGAATTGTAGGAGGAAAAACATTGGAACATATCATTATAAAATGCCAAGCATTACAAGAAACCAGAAAAAGATATGGAGTGACAGAAAACACGACAGTGGAGGCTATACTACTGTTTGAATCCTCAACTGAGGAAGAAGTTATAAAAAACCAGAACATGGTTGAAGAACTGTGGAAACAAAGATAGTTAAAAAAGAACAGACCAGACCAGTAAAACAGAAAAGAAAAAAGAAAGCACGGCCGATATAAAGGCAACGGTACTAGATTCATCAGTATTAGTATCAGTATCTTTTTTCAAATAAGTGTCTTCAACAAAGACTGTTCTGTACTTGCTATGCCTTGGTGCTTTTCCAAGGTTTGATAAAAATTAAACGGCAGTGAAGAAATCTCAGGATATTTCATATGTTGGTGAAGCATCAGTGTTGCACACTAAGAACAAAATAATCTTTGCTGAGGACACTTTTCTGGAAAAGTGTCCAGCTCGTATTCCAAGGCAAAGGTACTCCATTGTTGAAGACATTTCTGGAGAAGAGCTATTAATCCTTTGGGAGAAGAATCCCTCTATCACTCTCTTCAACAGGGAAATCTGAAACAAAGGGTCCTGGAACCTTGTGCAATAATTGCAGTCCTCTCTGGTGCTTAACCAATATATATACAGTACTATGCATAAAATTCATGAAGACTGTATACTGTAGTTTTATGTTGCTAAGTGTCTTTGTCGTAAAGTAATTTTACCCAAGAAGTGTAACATGACATTTCTCATGTAATGTCATGGGTGCTTAAGTGGCTTGACTTGATAATTCCAGTGTGGTTTTCTGGGTAGAGTGTGTGCTTACAAAGAGATGACAAAGATGGTTCAACCCGTAGGCCTCTCGCACCTCTGCGTCTCTGATCGATGGAGGTCAGAAATGTCACACATTTCTGTGTTGTTCTCATGAGAGCCTCTACCAATACATATGTACACTTGAAAATACACCTATAGGCACTTCTTATACCCAATTGGCGTTCTGTTAGCCATGCCCCTCAAGCTATAGGTTGTAACCCTTTTCCTCTGGAAGCCTATTGGTGGAGGCGTGGCCAAGCATACCACGTCCTGCCATCTTTGTTGTATGGTTGTATATCTTAACAGGAATTGTAATGCTATGTTCCACCGGTGTCGTGTTAGTTCTACAACTACAGAGCTATAGCTTGTGAGGTGATAATCGATATGCAAGGGTTAGTCATACACTTATTCTACACCGCAATGCTCCCCACCCCCTTAAGGTAAAAATGCTTAGCATATAGGCACTCCCAAGACTACTACTACTCTCACTGCTTCTGACTCTTTTTGTATCACAAAGATGGCAGGGCGTGGTATGCTTGGCCACGCTTCCACCAATAGGCTTCGAGAGAAAAAGGGTTACAACCTATAGCCTGAGGGGTGTGGCTAAAGGAACTCCAATTGGGTACAAGGAGTGCCTATATGTGTATTTTCAAGTGGACATATGTATTGGTGGAGGCTATCATGAGAACACAGAAATGTGTGATATTTCTGTCCTCCATCGATCAGGAACACAGAGGTGTGAGAGGCCTACAGGTTGAACCATAGATCTTTGTCATCTCTCTGTAAACACACACTCTACCCAGAAAACCACACTGGAAATATCAAGTCTCACCACTAGAGCACCCATGACATTACATGGGTAATGTCATGTTACACTTCTTGCGTAAAATTACTTTACGACATCTTTAGCCTAAATACTGTAGAGTACTGCATATGTATATCCTGTACAGTCCTTTTTTTTATTTACCTAAACTCAACTTATGAAGAATTCTATTTACGAACTGACTTTTGGAACCTAACTCGTTCGTAAGTTGGGAGTGTCTGTATTATTATTATTAAAATTATTATTATTATTGTTATTATTATTATTATATTATTATTATTTTTATTATTGTTATTTTTATTATTGTTATTATTATTATTATTATTATTATTAATTACAATTCCTATTCTACAGATGCTTTTAGACCACCGTAGCCGCAGTGAGGTTAGCCGTATGGTTGGAGCGCGAACAAATGGTGCTACACCACTTGTCATGGCAGCCAAACACGGTCACCAAGCTTGCGTCGAGTACTTGGTCGAGCGCTGCAATGCAGATCTTGAGCAGGTTGGATCAGGTAAGATATGCAAGGAGATAATTAGCTTTTCACAACCAAACCAATCTGAACTCATTTCCTTAGTATATCTTCCCTCTTAGGTATTGTTGAAAACACATTTGGAAAGTTCATTTGCCCTTTGTACCCTTTTTACATATTGCAATGGAGAGGATTTGAAAAGATACTTATGCATTAAAGGTAAAGTTTGAGATTAATCATACTGATCTTGAAGTCAGTGTAATATTATACCATAAATGACATTTCATGCATTAAATATTTTGTTACCCAAGTCATTATAACTATAGATCTTATTATGTTGTCATGAATATCTGCTTTTACACTTGATTTCAAAATTTTTGGTGTATGTAAACAAGAGGTTTTCTCATCTTTACATGAGATAGTTGAGGCAATATGATTTCCTGCAGCCTTTTGACCACAACTTTGTCCTATAGGTGCTTTTTAATCTTAGTTGAGAGTACGATTGATCCTTGTTTTTTTTTTTTTTTTCAAGTATAAAGATCCTTTGGCAATTCATAGCTGTTAATAGTTTATTTTTCCTTTGGACTATCTTCATATGTTTATTGTACTAATTTTTTGTTAGTTATACGAATATAAGTACTGTACAATCAAACGAATCATGTATGGATGATTTGTTTTACAATCTTGTTGAGTTGTAGCTTTTCAATCCTGATGACAATTACTGCCGCTAGTCATTGGTTCCTTTGAATATAACCTATATTTAAGATACTGGTCTTCTGATAGTATGTACAGTAGTGATATATTTTGGTTTTCTCTGCATACTTACAAATATTGTACTTGTATTCCAGTTGTGTTTGATGGTGAGACCATAGATGGAGCTCCTCCTCTTTGGTGCGCCGCAGCAGCTGGTCATCTAGATGTTGTTGCCTATCTTCTTGAGAAAGGTGCCAACGTCAATGCCACAACGAAGACTAACTCCACCCCCCTCAGAGCAGCGTGCTTTGATGGACACTTTGACATTGTCAAGTATCTCGTGGAACACAAGTCAGGTTAGTGTAATGCATTAGAATGTTTGTTATAAGTACTTTAGATATTATTGACCTTTTCTTATACTAACCTTTCACTTCATCACTGCAGTATGTTTGTGTGATTACCTAATTGTGATTACCTAATTGTGTTTACGGGAAAGAGCCCAAAGCTCGCACCTTCCCGTCTCCTGATCGGTTCCATTTTATACCTAGTGATACTTATCATACCCGTCCTTAAAACTATGGATTGAGATAGCATTAACTACCTCCTCGCTTAGCCAATTCCAATTATCAACTACTCTTACACTGAAAAAGTATTTCCTTACATCCTGCAAAGAAGTTTTCTTACGAAGCTTCAAACTATGACCTCTAGTTCTAGAGCCAGCCATATCAAAATATCGATCCCTATCCACTCTATCATAACCATGAAGGAATTTAAAGACTGTCACCATATCCCCCCTCACTCTTCTAGCTTCGAGTGATGGTAAGTCTAATTCCCTCAGCCTCTCATCGTAACTGAGATTGCGTATTTCTGGCACCAGTTTCGTGGCATGTCTTTGAACTTTTTCAAGCTTAGCTATGTGCTTTTTCAAGTGCGGATTCCAAAAGGGGGCTGCATATTCGAGTTTTGGCCTCACATAGGTTACATAAATATTTCTGAACATTTCCTTGTCCATGTGCCTGAAGGCTGCCCTTACATTTGATAAGAATGCATATGCTGCCCTTACTATGCCATTTATATGTATTTCTGGAGACAAATCTGCCAGTATGTTTACTCCTAGATCTCTCTCATTTTCTGTCTCTTGAAGTTGTACTCCAGCCACCGAGTAGTCAAGCTTGGGCCTTCTTGCACTTGTACCCATTCTCATTACCTTACATTTTGAAGTATTGAATTTCATTAGCCACTTTTCTGACCACTCATGCAGATTATTTAGATCCTCCTGAAGTTCTCTACCATTGTTCTCGTTTTTTACTTTCTTCACAATCTTTGCATCATCTGCAAACATATTCATGAATGAATTTACAGACTCTGGTAGGTCATTTACATATACAAGGAACAAAAGTGGCCCTAAAACTGAACCCTGTGGAACTCCACTACTGACTCTTCTCCATTCAGACACTGAGTGTCTTACTCTAACCCTCTGTTCCCTTCCTTCTAAGTAAGTTTTTATCCATTGCAAAACATTTCCACCTATTCTAGCCATTGATTGCAGCTTCCTAATAAGTCTCCCATGTGGAACAGTGTCAAACGCTTTCTGGAAGTCTAGGAATATGCAATCTGCCCAGCCCTCTCTTTCCTGTAAGATTTGGCTTACCTCATCATAAAATTCTAATAAGTTTGTTACTGTTGATCTACCTTCTCTGAAGCCATGTTGCCTCACTGACAAAAAGTTGAAGGATTCCAAGTGAAGAGAGATATGTTTCCTTAGTAGTTTCTCCATAAGTTTGCAAACTATGCTGGTCAAGGAAACTGGTCTATAGTTCAGAGCCGTATCCCTCCTTCCCTTTTTGAAGATAGGTATCACATTTGCTTGTTTCCAGCATCTTGGAATCTCCCCCGACTCCAGTGACTCCTTAAATATGATACTTAGTGCCACTGATATTGTGTTTGCACATTTTTTAAGCACATGAGGGGATATGTCATCAGGACCTGTAGCTTTATGAACATCTAAATCCATCAGCGCTTTGCATACCTCTGTGGCTGTAAGGTTGATGTTCTCTAATACCGGCCCTTGAGCTTCTATCTCTGCAATCTGAGGGGGTGGGGTATTTTCTACTGTAAATACTGACTGAAACTCCTTGTTCAATTCTTTGCAGATCTCTTCATCCGTCTCAGTGATGCTTCCATCCGCTCTCTTTAGCCTTAAAACCTGCTCTTTAACCTTCAGTTTTCCTCTGATAAAGCTGTGGAAAAGCTTGGGATTTTCTTTAGCCTTCCTGGTGATGTCCCTCTCATAGTCTCTCTCTGCCTCTCTCCTTTTACTTAGGTAGTCATTTCTTGCTCTTTTGTAGGTTTGCCAGGCATTTATGTTTTTTCTCCTCCTATACCTTTTCCAGCATTTGTCTCTCCACTCCTTAGCTCTTTTACACCCATTATCGAACCATTTCTCTCTGGCATGAATTACACCTACTTTGGTGACAGGTATGCAGCAATCTACTATCTTCCCATATTTCTCACAAAAGATGTCATACATTTCTTGTACAGATTTGTTGTAAAATAAGGTTCTCCAGTCAATAACCGCAAAAAGCTCATTCATTTTGATGTAATCTCCTTTCGGATAGTTCCTCCTCATGTCCTCAGTGCCTCTACTCTCAGGAAGAATATCTTCAATGATATACTCCATCAACAACACACAGTGGTCACTCTTTCCAATTGGTGGTTCATACTCAATTTTTTCAATATCCAACACATTATCTGTGAACACTAGATCAAGTAGTGATGGCTCATCCCCACCCCTGGCCCTTGTTGGTTCCATTACATGTTGGTGTAGGAAATTCCCTTGTACGCAATCTAGGAATCTTGCCCCGAATGTGTCCTCACCACTGTGTGGGTCAAGATTTATCCAATCTATCTCTTTATGATTAAAGTCTCCCATAATCAAAATCCTACATTTTTTTTCCCGTGCCATTTTAACAACTGAGTTTATGACTTCAATAGTACCTATATGACTTTCCTCATAAACTTCAAGCCTATTTTGGTTCCTTGGTGGGTTGTATACAACAGTTATTATAATGCTCTCTGACCCAGTATTTATTCGAGCAACAAGAAATTCCTTGAACTCACTTTCTATAGCCAAGTTTATTTCTTCAACTTGAATCCTTTCACTTATGAGCAGTGCTATCCCTCCACCAGTCCTCTCAGATCTTTCAACCCTTAGTATTCTGAAGCCCTTAGGAAAAACTGTGACACTGTTTATGTCCTCACTCAACTTAGTCTCTGTAATTGCTACTATATCTGCCTTACTGTTGTGAATCCTATCTTTTAATTCTACTGCCTTACCAGCTAATCCATCAGCATTTGTGTATAACAATCTTAATGAGGGCCCATCCCCTGATCTTCTGTCATTATCTTCTTTATCTCCCCTTTGTCTGGAAGAACTCTGTAACGAAAATTTTTCTTCTGTTCTTCATTTCTTTCATCATTTAACCTTCTTGCCTCTTGCAACAAGTTTTTGATCTTTCCCATCTCTTCCTGTGTTCTGTATTGTCTAATGAACACTTCTTTGAATTCTTGAAGGTCTTTTAGACTTTTTTTTTCTCAACAATATTTCCCTACATGTTTCCCCTCTCTCAAAGGTTACTTTTGTTGGTCTCGGCTTTCCTTCCCTCGAATATTTACCTAGTTGGTGTATGTTTACAATATCCTCAGGACCACAAACTACTCCAAGCTTTCTTATCAGGTCTACAACCCTAGCTTTATTTTCTTCAAGTCTCCCCTGCCATGTTGGCTCCTGGGATTCGCTTATGCCTGAGATTACCACTGTCTTCTCCTTATCAAGTGCCTGTCTGATGAGTGGGTTTGCCCTTTCCATCACAACGTCTTTCATTTTTTCGATTACTGTCTCTTTATAGTCAACTGTTTGTATGTTTTCCAGTGCCACCACCTTTACAGCCTCTTTTACTGCCACATTCCCCTTTAGTGCATCAGCAAAGGAAGTTTTCATGGCATCATTTTCCATATTCAGCTCCTGGAACTCTTTTCTGAACTGTTCAATGTTTTCCTTAATCTGGACATTGCAAGCAGCAATCTCGTCTCTCTCAGAAGAGAGCAGTGAACTAACATCTAATTCCTTTAGGTTGTCATTCAGCTGTTTGTTTTTATCTTCTTGTTTAGAAATTCTAGATTCTAGTTGACTCTTTTCCCCTTCCAGCTTCTTTATTCTTTTTTCTAGTTCCTTTCTCTCCTGCCCTTGTGCTTTATTTGCTTCCTCCAAAGATCTTATTTGCTCTCTGAGTGTTTCATTCTCTTTCATTTCTCCATCCATATTCCGAATTTTATCATCAAGGCTTATAACCATTGCCTCTAAATTCTTGATTTTCTGTTTAAGTCTCCTAATGGCTACCCCTCCTACCGACCCATGGATGGGAGAGGTTTGGGACAGAGATGGCATCATTTTTATGTTCTCACTCTCACAGAATATAGAAAGAAGACGAGAAAGAGGAAAAAAAAAAGAGAAAAACTTTTAATTAAGCTTCACACAGAATTTTTATATCTCCATATAAGTGCTATTTAGTGACTCAGTTTATCTCTTTTCTGGTAACACACATCTTAACTTAAAAAACTTGACCATGGTGATTTAAGGATAAAAAGAAAAAGAAAAACAAAAGTCAAACCTAAAGGAAAATTCGAATTTGTGTCTGAGGTGGCACCCACCTGTTTCTGCTATATATTCTTCCTAACTGATAAACTCACTTGCTAACCAAGATATGTTATCACAGGATTAGACTTTACATTTAACTCAATATATATACAAAATAAAAAAAATAGTAAAAGAGAAAGCTAAAAGAAAAGCAAAAAAATGAAGAAAATAAGACAGCTGTACTACTTGGCAACTTAACTCAGTACTGTTGACAGGTGGATATTTGGTATTTTTTTTTACGTTTACGTAAAATAGCGGCCGACATCCACAAACTTTTTTCCTTCTTTCAACATATCTAAGAGTTTCACTTTATCTACAATGGTTAACATTTTCCTTTGCCGCTTAGGCTCACTACAAGAAGCCTTAGAAGGTGAAGGATGCTTGGGAGGCATTGCAAAGGTTAAAATATGCGAGTAAAAATATCACAAGCAAAACGTATTAATAAGCACAACGAGAACGGCGCACATGAGAGTTAGACTGAGCGAGTGAGGCGGCACATTGAAAATTGGAGGGAAAAGCAAACTGCAATGAAAAAGCCAATCAGACCCCATGATACAGAACATATTGAAAAACAATTCTGTGATTCGTCGTCTCCCGACCTTTCAGCCAATAGCATTCCATGAACTATCTCACGTAGGTGAGAGCTACTGGAAATATAAATATATATGCTAGCTCACGTAGCTATCGGACTCTACATATTTTGCATGATGCAATACTGTGAGTTATACTGTACGTACGTACGTATATCTAAATATATGTATATGTTAGCTCACGTAGCTATCGGACACTATTTCGCATGATGCAATACTGTGAGTTATACTGTACGTATGTATATCTAAATTTATGTTTTTTACTATTTTTTACTGTTTTATTATTCTTAGGCTAGGAAATACTTGTTTTATCAATAAAATAATGAAAATTTTAATATTCACTAGGTCACGTAGGTGAGAGCCTTTGCGTTTTCCGAAACACTGATACCGGTATCGTATTTTACGTGGTGCAATACTGTTTACTATTTTTTACTGTTTTATTATTCTTAGGCAAAGAA
Organism: Halocaridina rubra; assembly: GCA_037179515.1. Taxonomy (NCBI): domain Eukaryota; kingdom Metazoa; phylum Arthropoda; class Malacostraca; order Decapoda; family Atyidae; genus Halocaridina; species Halocaridina rubra. The sequence continues at coordinate 64,652 of JAXCGZ010000304.1, forward strand.
ATACGTTTTTTTTATCAATAAAATCATGAAACTACTGGAAATATAAATATATATGCTAGCTCACGTAGCTGCGACCCCAATACATTGTACGCTATCGAACACTATTTCGCATGATGCAATGCTGTGAGTTATACTGTACGTACGTATATCATTCAGTTATTAGTATAATGTATATTAATTTACAATTCATTTACTTATTTGATGATTGTACAAAATCTATTGTATTTATTCATTGTAATTTGGACCAAATATTCCTTTTGTAAAGATTATACTTTTCAAAAGAGGTGGTCAATAAACGTATCTATCTATCTATCTATCAATCTATCTAAATTTATGTTTTTTACTATTTTTTACTGTTTTATTATTCGTAGGCTGGGAAATAATTTTTTTTTATCAATTAGATAATGAAATGTTTTTTTTTTCAATAAAAAAATGAAAATACTGAATTTTTTTTGTTTTAATATTTTAATATTATTGCATACACCCATAAAATAAAATAATAATTTATCTAAAAAAAAAGGTGATACAGTGAGAACGCGAACCAAGAAATGCGAATAACCGGGGGAACACTGTATATATATATATATATATATATATATATATATATATATATATATATATATATATATATGTGGACGCTCCCCAACTTAAGAAAGAGTTTCGTTCCAAACCGCCATTCATATATTGAATTGTTCGTAAGTTAAAATTTTGTATGTACAATACTGTATTGGGTGCAGAAACCTTTCTACATCATGTAGGTAACATAATAAATTTGTGTTGGAACATAATACATTTGTTTTCCTATCCTAAATGTACTTGATACAAGTTTGCACATTTCTTGAAATGTTGGAACCATCCTTAAATTGCTGCATAATAGTAGTAGACTTCATGTTCGTATGTCGAATATTCATAAGTAATGGAGCCTATATATATATATATATATATATATATATATATATATATATATATATATATATATATATATATATATATATATATATATATATATATATATATATATATATATATATATATATATATATATATATATATATATATATATATATATATATATATATATATATATATATATATATATATATATATATATATATATATATATATATATATATATATATATATATATATATATATATATATATATATATATATATATATATATATATATATATATATATATATATATATATATATATATATATATATATATATATATATATATATATATATATATATAAATTTGTTTTCCTGAAAATTTTACTCTTAAGAAAAATGATTATAGCAACTACTGTACTGTCTTTACCAGGAATCAAATTTAGAAGGTAAAGTTTAAATACAGCACAGTAGTTGTTGCTCCCTAAGCTGCCTGGCCGAACAGCCCCGAGTCCCTAAGGAAGGCCACTGCCAATCCTGGGCTTTTATACTGAGCTCTCACTGGGTGAGTGTTGTGTAGCATTGTAATTTTCCATAATATGGAATTATGTATTACATCCTGGACATGTATCATTGATGGAGTCTTCCAGCATTTTCTGATAGCTCAGAAAGGCTGGGTGGTGCCAACATCACACTCTTGGCTGGTGTACTCTGTCTTGTTGAAGGGAGGATTTGGAAGGATGGCTGTCGGTATGCTGTTGTATGCAGCCGTGTATTGTTATTGAGAAATTGTATGAAATGGTTACTTAACTGAGTATGCTTATTTTTGTGAAGGCTGGTTTCGGGTAGATAAGGGGAAGGGATGACAGTCTTTGTTGTTCTCTAAGCTGTCTGGGTGAACATCCAGAAGGAGTCGTTAAGAAATGACCAATAGAGAGCCATTTCTTGTTGTAGAAAAGAAAATGTGTCGTTTGTTGTGTTGTATTGAGAGATGAAATTGCTTAGGTGACTGAAGCCTCATCCAGGTTCTCTTGCCCCATGAAGGGCAGGGGATGGCTGTGTCAGTTTGGCCTCTTTTGCTGCTCCTTATCTGAGTTGCTTGTCTTCTTCTGCTTTTCAGCTTCAAAGGTTGGATCTGTGCTGAAGCTTTTGCCACTCCAGGTCCAGTATTTGTATGCGATATTGTGTGCTAGGTGTTGTTTTAATCCTCATTCGTGCATTCTAGGCATGACTTAGAAGTATATAGGAGGTTTTGAATAGGTTTTATGCAAAGTAGATAGGTACTTTTACATAAGGGTCTTGAAAATATGCAGATTTTGAATAACGTAAGAGTTGGGGAACTAATTTACGGTATACATTTTGGAGCCTCTGTTATGTGTGTGCGCACGGGTGCATGTTTTTTTTTTTCATGAATGAGGTTATACTTGTATGTAAAGGTGTTGTTGTCTTTGAAGAGTGTTATATTAGTAGAAAAATAGATGATATACAAATCTGCTTACAGAAAATTTACTGACAACACCTTACTGAAAATAATTTATCTAGATATACAATTTATGGAGATATCTGAGATTGAATAAAAAAAATGTTGAGAGTTGAAAAGAATTTTCTTGACTTAAAATACATTAATAGCTGTAAATATATAGTAGTTTTCAGAAATTGAAAAGTAGTATGGTAAGTTTAGTTTTGCAGAGGTGATAACTTTCTAGCATTTGATTCTTGCCTTTTGAGAGATGTATATTGTTATCTAACGGAATGTTCAGAGATTGGCAGATAGTGACCATTGTCTTGCTGATATAATTCTTAAAAAGTTCCAGTGTGGTTCCTAAACTTCCACCTGGTACATACATTACATGAATTGAATGTAAGCACTTCAAAACCGTGAATTTAAGACTTATTACCTTATAACTAGGAAATACTCTATCACTTATATGACTATTAACAGATGAAAATTAGTGTACCCTTGTTAATTTTTTATGATGCAAACTAATTGACTTAAACGAAGCTATGAAATAGCTGTATCCTTGAAAGAAAGAAAATATCCTGTGACTACTGCATGCATAGACAAATTTTTTGAATGCTTCCGTATTTTACGAAAATAGCATTTTCATTCCATTAAATGAAGTTACATCCAACACTTGCATGTTAAAGTCTTGAACTTTTTTCGTGTCAGTAAAATAGCATTGTTTGTGAATTTAATTTTAATATATTTTATTTTACGTTGTATGTAAAATAAAAAAATTACTTATGATCAATGATTAACCCTGCTTTTTAAATGTAATATGACCTTTCTAAGCTTGCTCTCATAAATTGCATTTAACTTATATTTTGTACTCTTCAATTTTAGTTAAAAGAACACAATTTTAAAGTTTTATTTTGTGCATCTTAATAAATTGTATATCTTGCTAAATTGTTGTTGGTATATCGTCGTTGGTAATCTTTTGGATACCTTATACTGTTTATATTTTATTTCGAATAGGTTGATTACCCAATATAAAATACTGTATTACATAAGAAAATTATAAGCATAATAACTAGTAAGCTATAGGATTTGGTTAGTAACTTCCCCACTAAAAGGCAATACATTCATCTCTAGTATGCCTTAATGTAAACTTAGGCAGTACTATGGTCAATAGCAACACCTGCTGAGAGACTGATACATGTTGGAATATCAGATTCTGCATGTGTAATTTGCTTCCTACCTACACTATGATGTTGCTGTTTAGAGGTACTTGTTGCAGTTGTTGTACCAGTACATTGTCACTGCTACATAGCAATAAAATTTCTTTCATCTTTCTCAAACTGTCCCATACCTCTGCTCAATATTTCTAGACATACTATAATGCATTTTGTTTAAGGAATACAGTATTTTGAATCATTTGTTCTAGTACATGTCATGCTTTATTTATCATTAATATTATAAAGACTCTGCAGTCTAAAAACTGCCTTAATGATCGTTAATATATAGCCAATATGATTCATCCTTCTCGTCCTCTTCTTACCCTTTCATATACAATGACAATTAGTAAATGTTCATCTTTTTCTTATGCAATACTGCATAATTTAGGCAGGCTTTTACGTGTTTTTTGATAAGCCTAATATATAAACAACTGTATTTTTTCTGTGATGTAATATCATTTATTAAAATTAGACATTTACATTATTTTAAAAGTACTGTTAAATGTCATGTCTATTTTTTTTTAATTAATATCATACTTTTCAGACATTGAAGTTGCAAACCGCCATGGCCACACTTGTTTGATGATTGCATGCTACAAGGGACATTTTGAAATTGCAAAATATCTTATAGATATCGCAGCCAATGTAAATCGTAAAAGTGTAAAAGGAAATACGGCCTTACATGACTGTGCGGAATCAGGCTCTTTAGAAATCATGAAATTATTACTTGACCATAATGCAAAAATGGATGTTGATTCTTACGGTAAGTATTGCAATATATTTCCTAATACTTCATAATGATTTTGTAAATTCAAAGGATCTTTTGCTTTCTTTTTCAAAGTATATCTTTGCTGAATTTTTATCAGATTGCTGTAAACTGTGGACTAACTAGGATCATCTTGTTACTAAATGCTGCTTGGAATTTATAATATAGATTTTGTATAAATATGTCTATATGTCACACTCATGAAAGAATATGTCAGATTACAGATATTTCTTAACTGTTTCTCAGAACTTCTATTTGGTTCATACAGTATATATATAATCTAGTACTTAAATTCACTGCTTCTCTGCATTTTACTTATAAAAATATTTTCTTTCAGGGATGACACCCTTATTAGCAGCCAGTGTCACAGGTCATACACACATTGTCGAGTATCTTATATCTAGAACAGACTTGATATCAAGAAAAGACAAAATTGATGCCTTGGAGCTACTTGGGGCAACATATGTTGACAAGAAGAGGGACATGCTTGGTGCTCTTAGGTTTTGGAAGATGGCTATGAACGAAAGGTAAATCAGACAAACTAACGCATTTTTCATACCTCCATTTCTTTTGGGGGGGGAAAAGCTTCTCTGGGTGTGTAAAAAATTCAGACAGGCAGAGAAAATCGAGGCTCAGGTATGCTGCCGCATATCTATAATTGTTTGTGGACTTTGTATGTAGGAAAATTTATTGGAAAGAAAAATGATGGTTGAGAATAGTCGATGTAATGGTTCTCAGTAAGACAACATTGCAGCAAAGAAGAACTGTTAGTGAATATGAGGGAGAGAGTCATGAGTGTACATAAAAGAAAATTACCTAAATATATATTAGAACTTAAAAGGAGATATGGGTCTTGTACCAAAGGAGGAGTTGACTATTCTTTGTTTCCCATAGTTCATTTCCTCTTTCGCTCTAAATTTGAATTCTCTTCATGCTTTTTATGACTGGGTGGGTTCTTTCCAATTGATAAGTTCAGCATCATCTGCCTGCCTTATTTCAATCTCATTTTGCTCAACAAGTTCCATATTCTTGCTTTTTGAGTAGATGACTAAAATCTACCTCCATATTCCCTTGTCTGAGGTAAGACTCAAGGAAATCTGATGGAGTAAGGTAACTGGGCACTACCCTTCGTATTTTTTCCCATAAAGAGGCAAGCTTGAGCTCTGACTCAGCATCCTCCTCACAAGATGGATGACAGGCTTTGTATATAGATAGATAGCAGAAGGAGTTGTGAGATAGATTTGGGTTGTTGTTGTAAGCAATAGTATTCCCTTAGATCTAAAACATTACATGAAAGTTTAAGTGTAGTGATGTGCAGCAGGGTTATTATGAGTAAGTATAATTGAGATATTCATGTGCTTTGAAGGAGAACTTGAAATTTTGTACTTAATCTGTTTGGAGAAAGGTTTGATGATCTTGAATAAATTTTTTGGAAATAGTTGGCTCAGTAGTACTCGGGGAGAAATAGGGTATATGGGAAAAAGTATCAGGGTATGTTGCTCCTATACAACTGCCCCCATAAAAAAATGGCTTCTTGGATATTACTGTGTCAAGAGTTACTGCTTTAAAGAATCAGTTAATTTATTGATGTAGGCAACATTGAGAATTATTTTGATAATATGAAGAAGCAAGACTAAAGCAGTTATAATATAGGTTTCAGAAAATGTGGGAAAAGAGAGTGGGAAGTAGAATTTGTGGGGAATTTTAAGCATGAGTTTTGAGGTATGCAGATGAGGAGAGGGAAAAGGGCATACATGGGCTACTTTTGGATTGCATGATCGAAAGGTACTCTCATGAGTGGAGACTTGTAGCAATGTACTTATTGCAGAAGAAAGTCTATGCCACTGGTACAGATTGAGAGAGTTGCAAAGAAAAACAGGTGAGAAATCAAATCAGCTTGTGAAGATGGTGTTCAAGATATAGCATTTAGTTTAACAGGACATGAAGACAGTGAATAAAGTAAAAGGTAAAGTTCGGTATGTGGTAAGAGGAAGTGAATAGCTGTTAAAACAGGATTCACACAAGAACTGCTGAATGTGGACGTTGATGGATTGGTGTGGGCAATATGCTTAAGAGATGAAATCTTGATTGTATGAAAAGAAAGGAGAGAGATCTTTTCCGAAAAAGAGAGAATGTTATCCAATAAATCATAGCCCAGTGATTTTTAATATTGCTTAGGGAGAGTTACTGTTAGTGAGATGAGATGAGTGTGCAGGTTATTTAAGTTCATTTAATATTGAATAGACTCAGCTTTTTAGCTTCTATTTTGCCATTGTATATTGTTAATGGAGAAAATATGTGTAATCATGGAGAGTGTGTGGCATAGCAGTTTTTCCTGTATAATGTTAAATGTCAAAGCAGATGGTAATCAAGGTGTGATAAAAGATCGCAGATTAGTTAAGAGAATTTAGCTACATGAAATAGTTCAGTTTATATCAGGCAATTCTGACGTTGAATTAGTTTATATGTAGCCTATAGGCATCTAAGATACTGTTGCAGTGTATACTTGATTCATATATATCTTACTAAATATTTTCCAGCTTATTAAAATTGCGAATCATTGTGCAATTACATTGTATATTTTTGCAGATATGACAGCAGTGGCATAATGATATATCCTAAACCAGTTCAACAGTCTCCCATTGCTGCCTACGAAAATTCTATAGAAGTTATGACTCTGAATCAATTAGAAGAAATTATATCCGATCCAGACGAGATGAGAATGCAGGCACTACTTGTAAGAGAGAGAATATTAGGACCAGCACACCCTGACACTAGCTATTATATTCGTTACAGAGGAGCAGTGTATGCGGATACTGGTAATTTCGATAGGTGCATTACTCTTTGGATGTATGCTTTAGATATGCAACAGAAAATTCTTGAACCATTAAGCCCAATGACCCAAAGTTCATTTGTGTCATTTGCTGAATTATTCTCGTTTATGATGAGTGAAGCCAAAAATCGAGGAAGGAGGGTACCTGTGGTCAATTTCTGTGATATGATGCGTGTGTTTGAAAAATGCATGAGAGAAGTTGAAATAGGGATGTCTCAGCTCAATAAAGTCAATGGTTGTGGAAGCATAATTGCAAGTGGTGGCGAGAGAGATACCACCTATTTCCACCGTACACTCGTCATAACAATGCACTTGGTCTGCTTACTCACAAAACTTGGTCCTGGATTATCTGCCCTTCAGCGTTTTGCTATGAGGAAAGCAGTCTATGAACTAGTGCGCTTGAATCCTCGTGGCTCTGGAGGTGTCACTCCTCTTCACCTAGCTTGCTCACGGGATTCTTCTGCCACAGTTGGAAGGTTTCCTATATGTACATTTCCCAGCATGGAAGTTGTGAATTTATTACTTGAGGTTGGAGCAGACCCATGTGCCACTGACCACCAAGGCAACACGCCACTCCATACCCTCGCTAGTAACAAACAGTGTCGAGGAGATATATTAAATGCTCTTCTCTCAGCTGGTGCTCATTTAGATACTCTTAATAGATCAGGTCAAAGTTTTGGTTCTTTGCGATTCTCTCGTGGACAGCGAATACATCAGTTGATAAATCCTTTGCATCACACCACTCTACAGTGCCTCGCTGCAGCAACCATCCGAAGACACGGCATTTCTTACGGTTCCATTTTGCCTCCTCGACTCTCTAGGTTTGTAGACCATCACTGATTCGAACTGTACATAGAAATGATAGTCCAACTTCTTGTATATATATAATTAAGCATATGTTGTATATAACGATACATAATTATCTTTACATTTGAGTAAAGGCATATGTAGCCATTATTTGACCAGGTGATGAATAACATCACCTCCAAGTGGCACTCTGTAAAATGTAAAAGATCTATCCAGCTTGTTTTATCATCATAATGGTGATGGCTGAAAACCTCCTCCTCAGGTTTCTAAAGCTTCTTAGAGAACTTATCACTTCCTTTATGTCAGAAGAAGACCAGTTCATATCATTACCAACAACACGTAATTACACAAGCTGTTCTGTGTTTTTTCAGAGAAGCCAGGTACCAGTTTTCTGAACATTTCACACTAAACTGACTTGCATGCATTTGCCTTTGCTTGATGCCATTTCTGAAGTTATCATGCATATGCAGTGTTAGAAGACAAAATTTTGTGTCAAGATTCTAATATGTTTACCAATAATTAAGTTTTATTCAGTCTTCTCTAACACAAAAAGTGTTAAGGCTTGAGGAAGAATTGAAGCATTGAGGAGGAAGCAAATGTCTGGCTTGTCCATGCAGAAACTTATTAAAGAAAAAAATATTTCAGCCCTATATAGCATTGCATCCATTGCTGTACTTTGTAAAATTGAGAGCTGTAATATGTAGACTACAAATCTTTGATTAATAAAGTTTCATTATTTACGTTTACAAATACAAAATGGATTGATATTAATGTGACAGGTTAATCTAAGTATCTTGTGTTGTTCCCCCTCCTACATTGATATACCAGTTTAATAGGTGTATATTGCAAGTTACCCTGTGTGACAAATGTACCTAGCTTTTGTATTATGTAAAAATTTTATGATTAGCAAAGGCTACCATATTTTTAAGCAACATTACCCTTACATCCATAAGCAGCTTGGTATATTTGTCATACATTTTTACTTACAATAGAAATACATACTTTTTTCTTTTTTAGAATTGATTTCCCAGATGCAAATGTACAAAATATGCTGTTAACATTATACATTTTATGATTCAAGAATATTGGTTGTTAAAATATATTTAGGAGGAACAAATGGATGCTAGGATACTGTCATCTACTGATAAAAATATTAGGGTAAGATTGTTATACGTTCAGGAGCAGGATTCCTTAATGTTCATGAATATTCCTACTTTAAATTTAAAATGGTGCTACAAACTTTCTCATGCTGCACTTTGCAAGCAAGATTTCTCCTCTATATAGGCTCTCTTGGACTTTCATTGACAATAGTCTATTGTTTTCGGTGAAAGTCATCTGGAAGAAGCCTATTTTATTTGCATGTCATTATAAAAACTATACTTGTTCTCCAGTTTTTACAGTACAATGTACAGCAAAAACTTTCCATGAACTTTTCTGAATCTTGTCATTCTTTGCAAATGTGCATTTTGTAGTACTATTATATATCGAGAAGCAAGTCCAAGATAAACATTTTATGTTAGTCCAGTCTCTTGTGGGAGGGTTTGAAAAAAGTCATAGATGTAAAAATGGCCTGAAATAAGACGGTAATTTTGTTCCACATCCATCGCATTATCTGTGATAAAGTTTATACCGGTATATTGATACTGTGCGCTCTGTAGTATAGTATTTACACAATTTTATATGGAGAGTCCTATGCTTTTGGAAATATTTTAGGCCATTTGGTATTCAGTAGGTATTTATTTTCTTTTCTTACTGAATACATTCATGTAACGATTTTAAATATGGTGGTACAGAATGTAAATTACATTTGCTTGCAATGCAAGAGAAGGTAATGCAGCACTGATAAATGTTAAAATGAACCTGGTCATGAGGGAGATCTCAATAACAATAATGTGCATATTGATTTCTTGCACAGATCTCGCATGATCAATTACACCCTCTTCATTTGACTTCTGAAAGGAAATTGAACCATATTCAAGATATTTCACTTTTATATGTTGCAGGTTTCTTGTTCTTCATTGAACAAAGATTTAATTTAAACTTTAAAACTTAGTAAAGTATAATACCTGCTTTCATGACAGCAGGTAAACCACCAGGGTTAGATGGATGTCATAAAGGATGCTTGTCTAAAGGTGGTGAGAATAGTGAAATGGATAATGATGACTTTGTTCAATATATGTTTCAGGAAAGGGTGGTACCCAATTGATAGGAGGAGTCCATGTGCAATTCCGTTTTATAAAGGGAGTGAAGATAAATATGATTGTAGTAGTCTTAAAGGAATTAGTGTGTTGAGTGTAATCGATAAGGTACAAGGAAGTGTGATACAAAAAAATTAGGAAAGGAACTGAGAGAATGATCTGGGGAAAAACTGTGGGTTCATTAGATGAAGAGGGTGTGTTGATCAAGAGTTTGTGGTAAGAAAGGTGTATGAGAAGTTCTTAGAGAAAGGTAAGAATACTACTTGGCCTTTTGTAGATTTGGAGAATGTGTATTACAGGGTTGATAGAGAGGCGTTGTGGAGTGTACTGCAATTGTATGGCATAATTGGTAGAATGTTGAATGCAGTCAAAGTGTTTTTACATGAATGGAATAATTGTTAGAAAGTTGAATGCTGTAAGAGTTTTTACATGAATAAACAGTGTATGTTAGGGTCGGGAATGGTAAGAGTGATTTGTTTGAGGTGAAGTTGGTTATATCAAGGTTCTATAATGTTGCTATGATTGTGTACATGGATGGATTGGTAAGGGAAGTAAATGAAAAAGTACTAGACAGAGGCTTGGAATTGGTTATTGAGAATGGAAGGTTGTAGAATGTGATTCAATTGCTTCTTGCAGATGGCACAGCATTGGTGGCCGAGTCTGAGAAGGAACGGAAACATTTGGTGACCGAGTTTATAAGGGTGTCTGAGAGAAGGTAGTAGATGTGGGTGAATGTTGGTAAAGTCATGAGATGTACGAGGTGTGTAAATGTTGGCAGATTGAATGTGAAACAGAGCTGGAAAGTGCCTGGAGAGTGGATGCTGAGGGATGTCATTAAGTGAAGGAAATGAGTAAGTGTATAGGTGGGATGAAAAGTGTGATGACATATAGGTATCTAGGAATGAATGACAAGAAAAGGTTATATCCAGGAGTGATTAAGAGGAAGGCAGTGTATGGAGCAGAAATTTAGAATGCAAGAGAGGATGAAAAGAACAAGTTAAATATAAAGGAGATAAGGGGTTTGAAAAGTATGATGTGAATATCTGGAATAGAAGTGAGGTAAAACAGAGAATGCGTGTTGGAAGAAGGCTGTCAGATGTGTTGAAATGAATTGGACATATGGAAATAAAGAATGACCAGCAAAGAGAGTATGGAAAGTAGAAATAATGAGTAAAGTCAATAGGAAGACCGGGAACTGGAAGGATGGATGGGGAGAAAAGAGCATTAGTTGCACGTGGTATGTCAGAGCAGGGAAGGAGTGCAAGAAATTGGAATTGGAAATTGTGTATAGATGACATGGGCCGAAGGTATTTCTTGCACCTTCTAGCATAGTAAACTGGGATGAATGGTGGTTAAAGGAGTTTATATTTGATGAAGCAGTTGGGGTAAACAAGCTGTGGATGTCAGGTCTCACAGCAGATGATCCTTGCCCACTTACCCTGTAAATGATCCAAGCAGGGTGGTCGGGGAGGATTCTGGAAGCTCTCTATCTTCAAGGAGAATGAATGATGTTTTATTAGTTTCTGATGATGTGTGTTTGCATTCGCCCATCCCCTTTAGAGGAGGATATCGGCCAATATATATATACACGTGCATATATAATGTACATTGGTTGCAATTCCCCTTGCAAGGGGGTGACCAAATCAAAACACACACATTCAAAAGAAGCCAAACATGTCTCGATCACTCCTTTTACCTCCATGGGAATAAAATGTTGTCAATTCCTCCCCCCACTTCCCTGCCTTGGGTCATCTACAGGGTAAGTGGGCAAAGATCTTTTGCCATGATGCCTGCAGCTTGTATCCCCTCCATATCAAGAGGCAACATCCTCCCAAACCCAGACGTCTGTTTTCTGTGCCAGCAGGTGCAAGAAACTCCTTTGCTTGGTGCTACCTATATACAACAATCATTCCAATCTCTTAAAATTTCTCTCTTCCTTGCTCCATTGACATTCCATGTGCTTCCAATGCTCTTCTCATGCCGTCCGTCCATCTTCTAAGTCTCCCTTTTAGCCTTACTCATATTATTTTTGCATTTCATATTCTCTTTGCTAGTCCTTCAATTTTTCTTTCCTTTTGTCTAAATCATCTTGACACACACTGATCTTATATCTCATAGCCTTCTTTCAACACCCGTTTCTGCTAAACTAAACATCTAGTCCAGTTACTCTCATCATACATATACTTTCTTCATTATATTTAACTTATTTTACATCCTCTCTTGCAACCTAATTCTTGCTCCATTCCTTGTAAGACAGAGGACCCTGGATAATATTAAATAATTTGGAAAGATTGTAGTAAGACAAGAGGTGTACTTCCGTTTTGTTTTATTACTCAGTTTCATTAAAATTCTAATGTATAATTATTTTCTTCGAATGGTTCACACATCTTAAGTGTTTAGAACTATATTTATTACATTTAATCTGTATCTGGCATGCAGATTTTTGGTATCGAGTCTATCCATAGTAAAAGAAATAATATTTTCATATAAAAGGTCACAAGACAAATTAAAGATTACTTATGTTGTCCTGCTCAAGTATATCGGAAAAAAGAAAGTAGCATAAAATATCTTGTTTTATTATATTCTCCAGCAGCTATTTGAGAGTAAAGTGCTGCAGACACGCAAACAGAGTGCTACAACACTTAACTCACAAATAGCTACTGGAAAATTGTAAC